>SNQJ01S0040967.1:45639-77202 GCA_010110895.2 Picea sitchensis
AACATGGTCGTTGGATCAACCACATATTTCTCATCTCGGGGTTTCGGGAGGTGAAGGGTCGAAACCTTTGTAACGAGACTCACGAAATAACGAAAGGCAAAGTCCCAAGATAACAAAGGGATCTGATCCGTTCGCCGAAAGAAGAACATGTGTCGCGAGATCACCCGTATCGGGGACTCGGACATCAGAGGTCAGAAAGGGAGGTCATTCAACCTCGCGAGTGGTGAAGCTTTGAAGTGACCAGGACCATCCATCTGAGAGTGGACAGGTGGCGTGCTCGCCAACACAGAAGTCGGACTTTGTTGACCATTTTGGGGTTTCATGAGTTGGAGAGTCGGAAGTTTAACATCAAGACTCGCGAAGTCACGAAGAAATCTAAGTTGTCCATCAGAGGAGGACAGGTGGCAGAGATCAGAGGATTTCGAAAACTTTGGGTTTCACCGGGTGAGAGCCCAAAACTTGGGTGCTCGAAGTTGCGAGAAGCGAAGCCGCGAAGTGCCGAGGTTGCACCTAAGAGACACGTGGCAGAACCAGAAGGTGGGCTCGGGAAGTGGATCGGTGGACACACGTCACACATCTGGGGGAGTCAACACTCTGTTGACCTCTTGCATCTCGGGGAATCGGGAGATAAGGGAACGAAAGCTCGAGACTTCAATTCGCGAAGTTGCGAGTAGCGAGAATGAGAGGAGAAAAGTCAAATATCACCCCTCGGGGGTTCAGGAAAGAAAGGTGCTAGGTTTGGACCTTTGAACTCGTGAAGGCATGAAAGGCGAGAGGTGCTAGTGCTTAGCCTAATCAACGGTCGCATGGGGGAAGGTGTTGACAGAGAAGGAGCCATAATCATTTTGCGATCTCAGATATTGCAGATTTGAGAAGGGAGAGTCGGGAGTCACGACTCGTGAACTCACGAGATTGCGAGTTGCTGAAAAGGACCTGTGAATTGATAAATTTGTAGATTCCAGTGAGAATCAAAAGAGTCGATATGGCTCAAGGGCGTATAAAATGATCCTGTGAGCAGATCTCAGCCCGAGGGCTGATAGGTCTGCGTCATTTGGTATCAGAGCACAAAAAGGTTTGTTTGATTTTTGTAGCAGGGAAAAGAAATATTCACCATGCTGCCAAGAAGAAGGGACAGGAAAACACCTGATCCGCTAGAGGATAGGGAAATGTCGAGAAGAAAGGGTAGGCAGATGCATGATCTACCCATGGAGAGAGAGATGCGTGACCTACGCACCAGACTTGAGGACATGGAGACAACACAGAGGCGCACAGTCGGTGCTAAGGATATTAGTGATTCCGAAAGTGAAAATGAGGTTGAACATGAAGGAGAAGAAGTCACAGTAGAAGAGGCAACAAACAAATGCTTGATTAGGGCTATTGCAAGAATGGGTGCTAAGGCAAAAATGGACATTCCAGTATATGAAGGAAATCTGGATGCGAAAGAGCTTCTAGACTGGATTAGAGCTCTAGACACATATTTTGACTATGAAGATGTTGAGGAAGACAAAAAGGTCAAACACGTTGTCACAAGACTGAAAGGACATGCAACATTGTGGTGGGATGAGCTACAAGTTGACAGACGCTGCAAGGGCAAGTAGAAAATCAAGAGTTGGGATAGGATGATCGCAAAGATGAAGGTGAAATTTATTCCTAGGGATTACCAGATTAATTTGTTTCGAAGAATGCATAATTTGAGACAGAAACTGATGACAGTAAAGGAATATACTGAAGAATTCTACAGGTTGAACATCAGGGCAGGTCATTGTGAAAGTGATGATGAAAAAGTTGCCAGGTACATGAATGGTCTGAGATACGACATTCAGGATGAGATGAGCATGATGACCATCCGAACGGTGGAAGATGATTATCAAATGGCTCTAAAGGCGGAAGAGAAGCTGAGACGAAAAAAAGGTCAAAGAGGCCGAGGCAGAAGTCAAGCAAGAGGCAAATCATTTGCCCAGGATAGAAATCAGAAACCAAAAGAGGACTGGAAGAAACCTCAAAGTCAAACTGAGAGAGGTGGAATTTCACAGAGAGGGCAGTAGATCGAACAGAGAGGTCAGTATGCTGATGGAAACATTTTTCCTCGTATCAGAGGTAGAGGAAGAGGAAGAGGTGGAGTGGTTAAATTCTTCACATGTGGAAAGAATGGACACAAGTCTTATGAGTGTCTTGATAAAAAGAAAGAAGGTGGTGAAACTCACATCACTGAAGCAAAGAGGCAGAATTTTGAGGTAGAAGATGCTGAAGGCCGAAGATCATTGATGATGTGAAAGGTTCTCTTAATGCCAGAGAACGAGGTGGAGAATCCAGTGCAAAGAAACAGTCTTTTTCGGACTTCTTGCAAAACCAAGGACAGGGTATGCAAGGTCATTGTGGATAGTGGTAGCACAGATAATCTTGTTTCTACAGAGATGGTAGAAATGTTGGAGCTGGAGACTATTGAACATCCAAGCCCATACAGAGTCTCATGGATACAAAAAGGACATCAGGTAAATGTCACTAAACAATGTTTAGTTGAATTTAAAATAGGAGGGTATAAAGATGAAATACTTTGTGATGTTATTCCCATGGATGTTTGTCATATATTGCTGGGTAAACCATGGAAATATGACAGAAATGTGATTCATGATGGGAGAAAGAACACATACCCCCTAGAGAAGAATGGGAGAACTCACATGTTGCTTCCAATCAAAGATAAGGAGGTGAAACCTGAAGAAAGCAACACTGTACTTCTCATGAGTGGGAAGGAAATTCTTACAGAGGTTAAGAAGAAGGAGGAACTGCAATTCATTGTGGTCAGAAAACCTAAAATTATTTTAACCAGTACAAGGGTAGATGATTTATCGGAAGAGGTTCATAAAATGTTGGAAGAGTTTGCTGACATAGTAGTGGATGAACTACCTCGTTCGTTGCCACCGATTAGAAGTGTGAGTCATCATATTGATCTCATACCTGGAGCTAGTTTACCAAACAAGGCAACGTACAGATTGACGTCGCAGGAGAATGAATAAGTCAAAAGACAAGTCCAGGATTTGTTGGACAAAGGGTTGGTGAGAGAAAGCTTGATTCCATGTGTTGTTCCGACAGTGCTCAGTCCGAAGAAACACAGAGGCTGGAGGATGTGTACTGACTCGAGAGAAATCAAAAAAATAACCATCAGGTACAGATTTCCATTGCCAAGGATGGATGATCTGATGGATTGCTTGAGTGGGGCCAATTTTTTTTCAAAGATTGATTTGAAAAGTGGATATCATCAGATTTGTATGAGAGAAGGTGATGAATGGAAGAAAACCTTCAATACTAATGAAGGATTGTATGAATGGCTTGTTATGTCGTTTGGTCTAACAAATGTGCCAAGTAATTTCATGAGGTTGATGAACAAAGTCCTGAAGGAGTTCATTGGAAAATTTGTCATTGTGTATCTTGATGACATACTGATTTGGCTCCCGTGAAACATTTGTGTATCTTGATGACATACTGAGAGCATCTGAAACATTTGGCTCCCGTGATGAAGATATTACAGCAAGAGAAGTTGTTGATAAACATGAAGAAATCCTCATTCATGAAGACAGAGCTCATTTATTTGGGGTTTATTATTTCTGCAGATAAGTTGAGGATGGATCCAGATAAGGTGGAGGTAATTAAGAATTGGCCATCACCGAAGAGTATATTTGAGGTGAGAAGTTTTCATGGATTGGCTAGTTTCTACCGAAAGTTCATCAGGAATTTCAGTGGAATTAGTGCACCAATGATGGACACAGTGAAAAAGAGACACAAGTCTTTTCACTGGACAGAAGAGGCTGAGAAAAGTTTTAATTTGTTGAAGGAGAAAATCACGGAACAACCAATTTTGGTAAAATGTGATGTAAGTGGATTTGCAATAGGGGAAATATTGATCCAAGAAGACAGGCTGATAGCATATTTCAGCGAGAAGCTGAATGAAGCGAAAGTGAAATACTCTACGTATGACAAGGAGTTCTATGCTATTATCTAGGCATTGAAGAAATGGAGGCATTACTTGATCCCTAAGGAGTTTTTCTTATACAGTGACAATCATGCTTTGCAATTTGTGACTCAATAGGAAAAGTTGAATCAAAGACATGTTAAATGGGTTGAATACATGCAGAAATTTACTTTTGTAACTAAGCATATTTATGGAACTGCTAACAAAGTTGTTGATGCTTTGAGCAAGAAATGTTTGTTGTTGCAGGAGTTCAGAGTCAAAACACTGGGTTTTGATGATCTCAGGGACATTTACAGAGATGATCTATATTTTAAGGAGGTGTATGAAGCAGCTGAGAATCCAATTCTCAGGGATCGAAGCCAATGGACATAGTACATGATCTAGGATGGATTTCTATTCAAGGGTAATCAACTTTGTATTCCAAAATTCTCCATGAGGGAGAATCTGCTGAAGGAGAAACACAGTGGAGGATTGGCCGGACATTTCGGTCATGAAAAGACGTTCTCAAAGCTAAATGAGTCATATTATTGGCCAGGAATGAGAGCAAATGTCAAAATATTCATGGACAGATGTAGAATTTGTTAGCATTCCAAAGGAAAGAGGCAGAATGCAGGCTTTTATCAACCGTTACCCATACCTGACAGGCCGTGGGATGCAATCAACATGGACTTCATATTAGGGTTTCCAAGAACATAAAGAGGGTTTGACTGTATCTTTGTAGTGGTAGATAGATTTTCTAAGATGGCACACTTCATACCGTGTCAAAAAACCAGTGACGCAACTCACATTGCGAATTTGTTTTTCAAAGAAGTCATTCGACTTCATGGCTTACCAAGGAGCATAGTTTCGGATTGAGACACCAAGTTCATAGGACACTTCTGGAGAACCTTATGGAAGAAGCTGGGAACAAACTTGTCATTTAGTTCAGCTTATCATCCTCAGATGGATGGACAAACAGAAGTTGTGACCAAAAGTTTGGGAGACTTGCTGAGGATCTTGGTGACAGAACACCACAGTCAGTGGGGTAATATTCTACCACAGGCAGAATTTGCTTATAATGATTCAATCAACAGAAGCATAGGGCAGAGTCCATTCCAGATTGTTTATGGGATGCAGCCAAGAGGAGTTTAAGAATTGAGAGACTCAGAACAAGATGCAACTAGGAGTGCTAGTGTAGAAGATTTCACAGAAGCGATGAAGGAACTTCACAGCCAGGTGAAGGAGCAATTGAAAAACTAGAGCCAAGAGTATAAGTGCAGAACAAATCAACACATGCGACAACTTCAGTTTGAGGTTGGTGATTTGATTCTGGCACATCTGAAAAAGGAAAGGTTCCCGAAGGGGACATATAAAAAACTAAAGATGAAGAAGATCGGACCATGTAAGGTCTTGAAGAAATTTGGGGCAAATGATTATGAGATTGAACTACCCGATAGGATAGGAATTTCTCCGATATTCAATGTCTTAGATTTGTACCCATACAAATCTAAGGAAGCAAAATAAAGTGATGAACAACTAGAGGTTTGGACAAAACAGATGCCAGTTGCAGAAAAGCCATAGATGGAAATCATACTGGACAAAATAGTCAGCAAGAATACCAGAAGAAAGGAATACTTTGAGTACTTGGTCAAGTGGAAGGGACATCCAATTGAATATGCCAGCTGGGAGAACAAAGAAAAGATCCAGAAGCATGGACAAACCATGCGAGAGCTCATGGACAGGAGCCCATGAAAATTTTCAAGCAAGGGAGTATGATGCAGAAGCATCACTAACATCAAGCGAGCGTGGGGCAACACCAACACATTTTGGCATGTGATAAATTGTTTGAATATTTTTGAAGTGGATGTGCCAAACTTAAATGAAACAATTAAGTAAAGGGTGTACTTCTTGATTGTAAACAGACCTTGAGCGTCCCTCTCTTGTCTATAGTAGGTGAAGGCATTTATGTTAGTTATTGTAAGTAGATAGCTTTAATTTCCTAGATTTGACAGTTTCAGGAGCTGGAGGGAAAACGGATATAGACACCCTCACTTGTATCATTGTAAGATTAGCAAGATTAGCAGCATTATGAACATAGAGCATAGAGAAGAGAGCAGAGAGCTATAGTTGAAAACACCCATGTACAGAGATTTGAATTAATAGAAAGAGCTTCAATTCAAATTCATGGTGTCGTATTTGTTCTCTGTGTATGCATGTTGAATGTTATCCTCATGGATGTTTACTTTCTGTTATACATTTGATTTATATGTTGTGTATATGATTTCATGCTTTATGTTTGAAGTATGAGAGAAAGTAAGGAATGAGTTTCAATTGTTTCTCTATCTGAGCAAGAGTTCCTGCAAGGAATGCAGTGAAGTTGTCCGCAAGGAGTGCGTTGACAAGAATTTAGAGTTTTATCTCTGAAAGATCAGGAGGGTTAACATTGTTCTCATTCTCATAGAAGTGTAAGTTGAGTACAGGAGCCATGCAAGGTGTGCGTAGTCCGAGAAGAACCTCAGAGTTCACAACTAGAGGGAGTTGTTGAAAAGACTGTTGTCGCAGAGAGTGCACAGAGTCGAAGGATTCAATACTTGGAAGTATTGAAAAGTTTCTGCAAGGCATGCGCACAGGAGTCTTCTTGAAGACTCGAGTTGTTGAAGAAAAGCTCAGGAAGTTTAGTGCCTTGAATTGTCAGAAGGAGGCACAAGGAAAGTGTTTGTAGGAGGACAAGTTCCGTAAGAGAACACTCTGTTCATTTCGTAGAAATCATCAAGGAGGAATTTGATGGTCAGAATCCTCCATGGAGGATTCGCGAAGTCCCGAAAGCTGTCAGATCTCATAGAGGAACAGGGGAGTTACGACAGCATTCGTCAAGTGCAAATCTCGGGGGGGGGGGGGATTGGACCATAGGATCTCGGTCAATAGGGTCGTTGATCAACCACATATTTTTCATCTTGGGGTTTCTATAGGTGAACGTAACAAGACTCACTAAATCGCGAAAGGCGAAGTCCCGAGATAGCGAAGGGATCTGAGTCGTTCGCCAGAAGAACACGTGTCGTGAGATCACTCGTATCGGGGACTCGGACATCAGAGGTCAGAAAGGGAGGTCATTCAACCTCGTGAGTGGTGAAGCTACGAATTGATTAGGACCATCCATCTGAGAGTGGACAGGTGGTGTGCTTGCCAACATGAAAGTCAGACTTTATTGACCGTTTCGGGGTTTCGTGAGTTGGAGAGTCGGAAGTTTAACATTAGGACTCGCGAAGTCGTGAGAAGCGAAGTCATGAAGAAATATAAGCCATCCATCGGAGGAGGACATGGGGCAGAGATTAGAGGATTTCTCAAACTCGGTGTTTCACCGGGTGATAGCCCAAAACATGGGTGCTCGAAGTTGCGAGAAGCGAAGCCGTGAAGTGTCAAGGTTGCACCTAAGAGACACGTGGAAAAACTGCAAGGTGGGCCCAAGAAGTGGACCGACGGACACACGTCATACATCTTGATGAGTCAACACTCTGTTGACCTCTCACATCTCGGGGACTTGGGAGATAAGGGAATGGAAGCTCGAGCCTTCAACTTGTGAAGTCGCAAGTAGCGAGAACGAGAGGAGAAAAGTCAAATATCGCCCCTCGAGGGTTCGGGAAAGAAAGGTGCCAGGTTTGGACCTTTGAACTCACGAAGGCGCGAAAGGCGAGAGGTGCTAGCGCTTAGCCCAGTCGGTGGTCACGCGGCGAAAGGTGTTGATGGAGAAGGAGCCATAATCATTTCGTGATCTTGGGTATCGCGGATTTGAGAAGGGAGAGTCGGGAGTCATAACTTGTGAACTCGTGATATTGCGAGTTGCCGAAAAGGACCTGTGAATTGATAAATTTGCAGATTCCAGTGAGAATCAAAAGAGCCGATTCGGCTCAAGGGCGTATAAAACGATCCTGTGAGCGGATCACGTCTCGAGGGCCGATAGGTCTATGTCACCTTTCCTTAGATTTTAACATCGTCGCACCCTAGACATAGGGAAGCCTATGAAGATGTCATAGTCTAGCTCTAGAGAAGGATGCGAAGATCAAGCATTGTCGCATCCCATGCACATTACAGGGTGCAACGACCTTCTTTAATAGTTTTTTTTGAGAAAGAAAAGTAAACCACTCTCTTCATGGAGAAAAGTAAACCACTCTCTTCATGGGGTGACCAAAATAATGTGTAACACAAGTGGACGGGATTGTGGAAGAATACAGAGACATATTCTCCTCACCCATCGGTGTACTGACACACTGCCAAGTCAAGCATCCAATTGATCTCACCCCCAGTGCACCTCTACCTAATGGACCAGTCTATCACCGCTTGTTGATGGAAAATGACAAAATCAGGCATTATATCCAATATATTCTTCAAAGGGGTCACATCATACCCAACTCCTCCCCTTGCGGAAGCCCGATTGTACTGGTGCAGAATAAAGACGAGACTTGGTGGCTCTGCATTATTTACAGAGCCCTAAATAAATTCATAGTCATGAACTGTTACCCAATTCCCAGGATTGATGACCTTCTTGACCAACTCAAGGGGGGAAATTTCTTCAGCAAGATTGAACTAAAGTTTGGCTACCACCAGGTTCCCATCGAACCAATTGATGTATGGAAGACAACCTTTAAATCTAAAGAAGGTCTCTTCGAATGGATGGTCATGCCCTTTGGCTTAAAAAATGCACCAACCAATTTCATGAGGTTGATGGATGATGTATTAAGACTCTTCACCAACTCTTTTGTGGTGGTATATTTGGATGACATCCTCATCTTCAAAAAAACTTGGGAGGAGAACATGAAACATATTCAACAAGTTTTGAGCACTCTGCGGCAACACAAGCTATATGCCAAATTAGAAAAATGCTCTTTTGGCATGAATAAGGTCCAATACTTGGGATACATTGTTGATGAGCATGAGGTACATGTTGATCCAACTAAGATCCAAGTCATCCATGAATGGCAAGCCTTGACCAAATTAACCGAGATTTGGAGCTTTTTGGGACTGGCCAACTTCTACCGATGGTTCGTGTTGGGATTCTCCCATATTGCATGGGCCCTCATCCAGGTGAACAAGGATGGTGGCAAGGCCAAGTTCGTGTGGGGTAAGGAATAACAATGAGCATTCAATGATCTGAAGCATCTCTTGTGCTCAACTCTAGTACTCTCCTTTCCCGATTTGCAGCAACCATTCAAGATTGAGACTGATGCATTTGACTATGTTGTAGGTGAAGTTCTCACTCAACACAGTCATCTGGTGGCATACCATAGTGAGACACTCTCAGATACTGTCTGGAAATACCCCACCTATGACAAGGAAATATATTCCATCGTACAAGATTGTGATTAATGGAAACATTACATTCTTGGAAAGGAGATGATTGTCCACACTAATCACAAGCCTTTGCAGTTCATACAGACACAGGGAAAATTGTAGAATGACTTCCATCAGAAGTGGTCCACTTACCTGCAACAGTTCCATATTAATATCAAGTATAAGACAGGGATCTCAAATAATGTCATTGACTGCCTCGGTTGACCTCACGTGGCTTCCCTCACCACTGTTCTCCATTCCTATGGACATGAGGCATCTGAGTGGCCCCAAATCTATAAAAAAGATCCAGAGTTCTCCACCACCTATCATCTCTTGGGTATAGGTGCGACTGTCACTGATTTTCACATTTAGGACGGAATAATATGTCATCTGGTCCATCTTTGTGTTCCTACAAGTGAGTGTGCATAGCTGATTTAGGAATCCCACTACAGTCGGATGGCAAGACATTTTGGTGTGGAGAAAACTGTGTTCGTTCTTCATAAACATTTTTATTGGCCAAAACGTCGGCAGGACATCATCAAGTATATCGGATCTTTCACTACCTGTGCCATTTTCAATCCATCCATCAAGAATCAAGGCTTATACACCCCTCTTCCTACTCCCGAGAAGCCTTGGGAATCCATCTCAATGGATTACATGTCTGACCTTTCATCCACCAATCAAGGCAATGATTGTGTATTTGTGGTCGTTGATCGGTTTTCGAACATGGCCATCCTCACAACCTGAAAGAAGAATATCACAATGCAAGATACTTCCAAGCTCTTCTTTGAACAAGTGTGGGTTCATTTTGGGATACCACAGATCATCATCTATGACCAGGACAATATGTTCCTCAACACATTTTGGTCGAGTCTCTGGTCACTGTTGGATACCAAGCTCACTAAATCCACTTCTTTCCACCCCCAAACAGACGACCAAACAAAGGTCCTCAATCGGATGACTATGCGCATCCCACGCATGTACAACTCTAAGCATCCACGTACATGGGATGAGAGTCTCCCCTATGTTCAACACAATTACAACAAGGCTCTCCATAGCTCCACCAACCATAGCCCATTTCACATGGGGTTGGGATTCCAACCCTTGGGTCCCATTGATGTTGCACTACCTATTGCCACAACATAGATAAAATCTTCCCATGTTCAATATGAGACCGAAAAATCCACCAGATTCATTGAGTGGATTCAACACATACGCCAACAAGGCCAGGAGATTTTGCAGAAATCCAATGCTAAGTATAAGCAGGATCAAGACAGGGTACCACACTAGCTTCAGGTTGGAGACAAATTTTGGTTACATTTGTAGAAGGATCATCTCACAAGGCCCCATCGAAAGCTCTTCCCACTTCTCTATGGGCCTTACACTATCACCAAGGCTTTGGGTAGCAATTCTTTTGAGCTCAACACTCCACCCTTCCTTGACCTGCATCCAATGTTCAATTTGGACCTCCTTTGGTCATATTTTTCACTATTATTGGACACCATAGAGATCGTAGAACAATTGACACCAACATAGCTCAACCCTGACTGCATGGAACAAGCATCCACTGGTCATATAGTGGACACACAGGTCAAGGGCACTTGCTAGCAGAGGATCCAACTTTATCGGTTTGTCAAGGCATATAAGATCCTCCACCAAGGCAAGTGGCTCACCCGAGGCCAAATCCAACAGAAGTTTCCTCACCTGATCGGGGAACTCAACGCAATGGATACCATTTCTTCCTAATGGGGGAGGATTGATCTAGGTGGATATCGGTGGCCACCCACCTATTCCAGTTGACTCCTCTTGTCCATTTTTAGTTCAACATGTTTTTCTGTACTTATTTGTAATTGTGGGCTCTACATTTCTAGGGTTGTCTGAAGCCCTACACATCATCCTAGTGGATATTGATGGCCTCTCACCTAATCCAACTTGATTATTTTGAATGTTTTCATGTCAGCACATCTTGTTGTACTTCCAGGGCCGTTTTGGAGCTCTAAACAGTGTCTTTGGCTTGCCACAATCAAACTGTAGATGGATTTAGAGTTTGACAACGAAATGTGTAGTTCTCTAAAATACCTTTCCAATGGGCTATCATGTGCCTAAAATGGAGGTCGTATGCAAAATTTACGACCTTGGGAAGTTGAGGTACCAACTTACCCATGGGGGCCCACATGACTTTTGGTGTTTCACCTTCTAGGGTTAGGTTTTTGGATGTATAGGGTTTTGGCATTCATGAGTAATATCAAAAAGGCCTTTGGAGCCTCATTTTAATCATTCTTCTCAGATGGATGTGCATAACAGCCACATCTCTTCTCAGAGATAGAGACCACCATTCAAGCAAGTGTTTCAGATCTGCAGTTTTATAGTTTCAACCTATTTCATTTATTCAATATAAGATATTGTTCACTAGGTATTTGTGGTGTTCTTCATATCTCTGTGTTTATTGTATTCATTATGTTAATTATTTCATTTTGCTCCTAAATCCATATCAACAGGTGAATTTGAATTATATTTGTGCGTTCATGTTTGTGTTGACTCTGGTCAACTATCACAAAACATAAAAATAACTTGGATCATCTGATATGATCGAATATGGACATGAAAAATATAAGGCAGATTTGATTTGAAGATTCAGGTCCAGGCTTGGTAATCAACATCCATACTTGTTCAAAATGTAAAGTTTCCTATCCATTGACGATCGTGCTTCAGTTTTTTGATCCAATGATCAACATAGATTTCTATAGATTCTCTCAATTCTAAGCAGACATGCGAATTCTCCCTTCCCAAATTCGAGTTCATCCTTTTCTATGTTGAGATTGTCTAGTTTAAACTTCTTCCGGGTCAAGAGACTTCTCGATTTATTTCTTGTTTGTAACAAAATCCATCTTGGTCAAAACATTTACACATGGTAGTTCAAGTTGCACTATTGCAGAAAGAGATGCCATACAACCATTTAGACAAAAACTGGGTACCTAAAGAAAGATATTCATCATCTAAATAATCGTCCAAGTGTTCCATATATAACTCCTCGATTTGGACTTAGATTTAGTTCCTCCATGATATATTCCAAATATATTAGTTCGGTAATATGGATAGCTATTGAATACTTAAAATCCTCTATTGTCTGGACTATATAGTGTCTGGTTTGTGGATGTTGATGAGTTTGATGACCAAACAAGACCTAACAACAAAAATACTATAACACCTCTTGTTCTTTCCATTGATTGTAATGTGTTTGGAATTTTTCCTCATTGATTCACCCTTATTACAATTGTATCTTTTCTTGGCATTATTCATTATTTTCCTTAGTTTATAGTTCATTTTTGTTGTTTGCATGATGTGTCCAAGTTTAGAAGGTAAATACCTATGTATGAAAATTATTTGCATTGTACTTGTAAATATTATTAATGTATGCATGTTATTGCTTTGCAAATTAATTCACCATTGTATTGGAGTTTGAAATTTGTAGATTCATATCCAACATTAGCCTCTTTTTTTTGTATAAGAAATTCATTTTGCATAGTGGTTATTGTTGGATCATGTTGTCATTGATGCCAAAGGTTTAATTTATTGATGTCAAAGGATTGATTTCAAGTGATTGATTGATGTCAAAGGATTGATGTCAAGTGATTGATTGATGTCAAGGGATTGATTGATGCCAAAGGATGATTGATTGATGTCAAGGGATTGATTGATGCCAATGGACTGATTGATTGATGATTGATGTCAAATGTAATATGTATTGTCCTTGATGTGAATTGATTGATGCCAAGTGGAATCATAGTCATATGTTGTCATGATGCATATATGAATATGGATCAATGAGTTGGCATTGACATGATTCATAGATGAAGATGGATCAATGAGTTGTCATTGATACATGATGCATAGATGAAGATGGATTTGTGTGGTTTCAGTGGTATATGATGCATTGTCGAATGGATATAAAGATGAATCATTATTGTATTATCATGGTTGATAAGGTGTACAAATGGATGAAATCCAAAGTGGTCCTCTTATTGTGAAAGCCCTCACGGGAAGACGCTTTATGGTTGAGTTATCCTAGAAGTATGGTTGGAGAACCTATGATTATATGTGGAATAATGAGATTAAGATCAATAAATTTGTTAGTGAAACTATCCTAGATGGATGGTGCTTGTCATGCCATTTCCGGTGGTATGTGGAATGTCACATAAATCCTCACAGTTTGAGAGTTATGGCCCTACGAAGATGAAGGACCCTCATATGTTGGCTTGAAGCCCCAAGAGGTCAAAGAAGTCAAAGTGATTGAAAAGAAGAAATTATTATTTAAATGTTAAAGAAAAGTCACAAAGTCAAGGAGGATTATTTAAATAATAATGTGAGGTGACAAAGTCAAGGAGGAATATTTAAATGATGAAGAAATGAATAAATTTCTATTTATGGAAAGTGGTTAACCCTAAAAATGAGGAAAATAGGTTAAGTGACCTAGAAATGGGTTAAGTGACCTAGAAGTGGGTTAAGTGACCTAGAAATGGGTTAAGTGACCTAGAAGATGCTTCTAAGGAAGCTACTTGGAGAGTATAAATAAGAGGCAAGGGTATCTTGTGGAAGTGTATATTTTGTGTGTATCTCTTGTGTGTCTCTTGAGCATGTATTGAAGATCTATTTTGAGAGGGAGATTGTATGGAGGATATCATGGACGCATCAAATTTTTGGTAAGTCAGAGATCATGTCGAAAAAAGTCTCGGAAGTTCAGAAACCCTAGCTTCTCAGGTATACACGGGATATAGTAAGCCATGGCACGTACATACACAGGTTGAATGAGGACAGTGCGCGTACAGTGGATGAAGTTATGTAGAATTCTGTGTGAGCTGGTTCCAGGCTCTTGAAGACTGAAGCAGGTTCCATATCTACATTCTATGGGCTTAGATCTTCCATAGAAATTCTGGGATGGTTATATTGTTGTCTTGATGGATACTCTTGCTTGTTGTGTGGTGAATGCTTAAGGCATTCTTGGTATGGATGTTGTGATGTGATTTGTGTTGGTTGATGGAGTGAGCGACACTCTTATGATCCAGTGTTGATATGATTGCTATAGTATGGTTATTTATTTTACATGATTGAGTAGCATTCATATTGTATTTTTGAAGAGCATGAGTAAGTTGTTGGAGAGCTTGGATGTGTTCTGACTGGTTATGGGTCAGATTGAATGGTGAGAGACATAAGAGAATGTGATTGAAGGTTGCATAGGATCTGAGTGTGTGATGAAAAGAAAACCCTGATTGCTCAGAAGTGATACAGAAGCTGTAGTACAGATTGACTGCATACATATGCGAGTTTTACTACTGGTAGGGAGCGTACACATGTGTGTTGTACTACCGACAGGTCGTGTACCTGTTAAGAAATTGATATTTGTTGAGGATTGTTTCCTCATCCCAGTTGGTGCTGAGGGTGTAAGCTAATTCTTGCATTATAGAGTTGGTTCTCTTGTAGAGTTGTACTCTATTCATTTGTTGTTGATAGCCCAAGGATTGTCGTCCGTAATAAAAAGAAAATTGTACATACATCTTGTGTTCCTTGTGTTCATTGTGGTGATGATTTGTTGATGATATATTGTTGATATATGTTGCTGATATATGTTCACATTTAACTGATTATAAATGACATCAATAAGTAATGAGTAAATGGTGATTTCTAAATAATGAGTTTTGTGTAAGAGGGAAGTTTTGGGAATAGATCCCTACATTGTTCACACCCACCTCTCAGTGTAGTCAGTGTGTCCAACAATTGGTATCAGAGTGGGCCTTCACTATAAGCCTTAGCAAGCATGGAGGAGATCCATGGAAACACAAATGGATGATGAGGTCCTAATCCTTGATTAGGAAAACTATTCTACTTGGAGAATAGAAATGAGAGTGCATTTGAAGGAAATGGGAACAGGTGGTTGGAAGGAAGACATTGGTGGATCAGTTTCATTGAAGAACAAGTCAAAGTTTGCAGCTCAAAGGGAAGGAAAGAAGAATGATTCATTAGATTTAAAGACAATTCTTAGTGGACTCTCAAGCCCTATCAAAGAGAGCATGGGACAATGCACTTCCGCCAAGGATCTATGGTTAAATATAGAGGAGACATATCAAAGCAAGAAGGAAAATATTTAAGACTACTCCATCAAGATCATTAAAGGTAAAGAATATCCAAAAACTCTTGATTGCATTATTTCTAAATGTGATGATCTTGAAGACATTTCAAATGAAGGCAAAGAATCATGTGATTATGTTGGCAAAAAGGAAGATCTTGAACACATTTCAAATGAAGGCAAAGAATCATGTGATGATGTTGGAAAAAAGGAATATCTTGAAGATATTTCAAATGAAGGTAAGGAATCCTCAAAGACCCTTGATTGCAATAAGTCAAAATGTGATGATATTGAATATTTCTCTACAAGTGAAGAAGAAAATCTAGAAATAGTTTGTGTAGAGTTTGATGGTAGTTATCCCATGGAAAGAATAGAAGAAGAACTATTAGAACTTCAAAAGAAGGTTGAAGATGGTTTATATGAATATAGAAATGACCATTATTATATAGACTATAGCTATCTTTCGGATAACACTAAAAAGTTTCTTAAGAAGAGTCAAAGGCACATCTTGAAGTTAAAGGAAATGCTCAAGAAACAAGAAGATAGTAATAAGACTCAATTAGAAGAAAATGAAGAAGAGATCACAAGACTAAAGAATAAAAAAGAAGATAAGAAGGTAAATGATGAGATTAGCAAAAGAATTGAAATTATTGTCCATCTCAAGACCCAAATTGAAGAAGCCAAAAGGGTAGAGGAACTATTGAAGAATAAAATAAATGAAAAGGAAGAGTCATGTCATAAGTTAGAAGCTGAAGTTGTTTATCTTAGAAATAAAGTAGAGAAGACAAACAAATTCTTGAATAGCTCACAAATATTGAATGAGATCTTGGAAAGTTAAAGATCACCAAATGATAAATCAGGCCTTGGATACAAGAGAGAAGCTACACATGCTAAAGAAAGCACCTCAAAGAAGCATGAGGTAAGTCCCTCACTCTCAAAGGATGAAGATAATGTTGCAAGACAACCATCTACACAAGGGAAGGAAAGTTTCAAAATAACTAAGAAAGAAAGACATCAAGAAGCCATCCTTACACCTCAAAGAAGATGGACACCAAAGAAAAGGTATGAAAGTATTTTTCATGGTAAATGTTATTCATGTAATGAATATGGTCACAAAGATTTGGAATGTAGATCTTGTGCAAGGAGAAATAATGGAAAATTTCATAACACCATAAGGTGTTGGAGATGTGATCAAGTAGGACACATTGTTGTTCACTATCACAACATGAGATGCTACAACTGTAGTGGATTTGGCCACAAATCCCAGGATTGTTGGAACATAAGAAGAAAGTCCATGTTGAGGACTTCATATAGCATGACTAGAATAAGGAATGAATTAAGGAAGGGAGACATCTTTGAAAAACTGGAAGCTTAGAGCTCAATTTCTGAGAAGTAGGGACACCTTCAAAAGTGGGTAAAGAAGACTGAGCAACCAGAGCATAATGGAATCCTTAAGGGAAGATCAAGTGTGTCATCTACTGAATCATACGCGGGTGACAATGGTAATAGTCGCGTACATACGTAGGCTGACCTTGAATAGGTCGCGTACATATGTGAGCTATCTGTGCAGTGGGCCGCATATATGTGGTAAAGCCTAGGGAAAAGGCTATGCACATGGGTTGTAGCTTGATGTGATCGTATAACTCTATGATGCAGGGTCTGGCATAGTTTGTTGCAGGTTCTGACATTGTTTGCTGTAGTTTTTCATGATTACATATTGTATTATGTAATGTGATGATATAAAATGAAAGGTTATCTTGGATGCATGGAACTAACCCATGAGTATGGATTGAGGCATTTTTTTGTTGAAGAACAATGATGGTTATGATAGTGAAGTTATGGCACTTTTTTTATGAGAGATATCATGATGATTGTTGTCCCTTGACCAATTTTTGAGGAAACATTGGTCATGGTTGACCATTTTTGGGACTTCGATAGGCTGGTTGAAGATGGAGCACCCATGTGAAGCGGAGATTGCGGGATCTCACCTATTTTGCGGGATTTTTGGGATTTTAGGGTTTATGTAATGGGTATGGGATGTCGGTCCATGGGTTTACCCATGTTTAGGCCTTTTTGTAATGTATAAATAAGATAGCTAAGCGATGTAAGAGTTATTTACAAGTTATTAGTTACTTGTGATCGGCTTAGTGCAGTCTAAGTTGGCTTCGTTCAAGAATATGTAAAGGTTTCTAAGTGCGAAGAACAGTTGTTGGATTTTGTGCATACTATGTGTTAAGACTTGCAGAGCTAAGTGCAAGTAATTGTAAGAGGCTTCGTACTAATAAGAAGTTGGCTCTGTGCCTTGACCTGATTTTGGGAAGGAGGATCTAGCGGGTTGTGCGCAGATCTCCTATCCTTCGTGGATTTGAGCTATGTGGATTTGTGCACAGGAGCTGAAGAATGTAGAAAGATTGAAGATTAATAAAGAAGAGAAGAAGAAGTTGGTGGATGTAGCCCCACACTGGGGTGAACCACGTATATCCTGTGTTCTGATGTGCTTTTTGCAATATTTCTCATGTTGTTTATGTGTTTATCTACTTAGTACACTGATCTTGTTGTATGATAGATAGATCTGTGGATTCTTAGTGCTTTATGATACTTGATTGTTAGATCTGAGTAAATGTTATGTGCTAGGTGAATGAAAGTACTTGATCTTGGTTGCTACTACGCTAATATGTAATTAGGGTTTAATCTGCAATGTGAATGGGACTTATGAACTAATGCAAATTGATTGGCTAAGTTCTCTTTTAAGTGTTGTAATCACAGATCTGTGTCCTAACTAGGTTGTAGACACCTGAGTCCTGCAACCCCCCCTGCCTTTACCTCAGGTGAGACTTCATCTACTTCGCAGGTGTTGTCAAAAGGGTTGGTAGTTAGGGTTTTGTTGGTTTGTTGTTGAAGCGTTGAACCCTAGGTCTGCCCCTGTGCCAATAAATGGTTCCATTGCTGGGACCTGAAATTGTGATTGTTGGGAAATGAAGAAAAGAGAAAGATCTATGCATAGATCTGTTGCTGTAGTGCGTATTATTCTACTTGACTTGCAAAGCTCTGTGCTAAGAAAGGAATCGTATCTAAAGAAAAGAGGTAAGATCTTAAAGCTTTGTGCTCTGATAAAGGTAAGATACGTGGAAATGTTTTCTTCAAAAGTATGAATCTATGTATGTTTAATAGATTTTGTCCTAGTCTGAAAACTAGGGCACTGTTAGAAGAAAGATTCGATATGAATATATTTGATAGAGATAGTGAAAGATATGTTATTACTATGCATAGAAATAATTATTGGACTAACAAGTGGATGCAGGAACCTAGAAATAATTTTCACAGATTGCAGGTCCATCACTGTGATCCCAGTGCGCAGTATAGGAAAGGTTGGGGATCATTTAAAAGAAAGAGAGGATTAACATTGTGTTATAATTGCATAATATCAAGACATCTTGCTAAGGAATGCCTTGATATAATTCCTATTTGTCTCTATTGTAAAGCTATTGGCCATGAAGTTGAGGATTTCCCTAGAATGATTGCCAAAGTTGAAAAGATGAACATGAGACTAGAAAATTATGAAGAAGGAACTAAGGATATGTTATAAAACCAGAAAGAATCAAAGACTATGTTATTATAGCTGAAAGAAACACTGAATGATCACAGAGACATCAGTTTACCAGATATCTTAAAAGAGAAACAACCCATAGAAACAAGAATAGGAGACTTTGACATAGATTGCGTCTTGGATGAGTAAACACAAGTGAATATTATGCCAGAAAGAAATTGGGAAATTTTGGGAAAGCCTGCTATGATACCTTCATTGGAAAGGATAGATCTGTTTAAAGGAAAGATGATAACCGTATGTGGAAGAGTTACTAATGTACCTATGATTTCTCATGGAACATCGACCGAAGAAGAATTTGAAGTCATTAATTTTGTTGATAACCTCTCTCCTTTTGCACTCTTATTAGGAAAGACCTGGATTGAGAAAGATCAGATCAGAAGGAAAGAAGAAGAGGAAGCTACAAAACAGAAAAAACAAGAATTAAGGGACTTCATAGCTAGAAAGATAGAGCGACTAATAGAAGAACAAGAGGATAAGTCGAATCAATAGAGGGCTAGATAATTAGCTGTCGAAGTTGAAACAACACAAGAAGGATTAAAGAACCCGTCCATGTGGGAAAGAAGTGCATCCACCACGAAGATAGTAAGAGAAAAGGTATTACCTTTGAACCCTTTGAAAGACCCCCAACAATGTCAAGTTACTACGCTAAGAGAATATAAGAATAAGAATGGAAAGAGGATTCCAGAAACTCAAATCATAGGAAATACGGAAAGAAAGCTCAGTAAGAAGAAAGAAAAGTTAGAAAAATTGCAGGAAGCTCCAGAGAAGACTTCGCAGAAGGCAGGCTCGCAGAAATTGAACCTCGTTGGAATAATAGAACAACGCAGAATGGGAGTTCACCATGGCAAAGCTATAAGATCGTTGGAGGCATCCCAACCATTATAATGATGCTCCAGAAAGAAAGAACTGGTCAACACAAGTCACAGGGTTCGTAGTGGACCTCCCAAGGAAATGCATCGAAGGAATGCAAATGAATTGGGCGAGTTTCCTCATCAACGAGCTGGAAAAGGACTGACGTGAAGAAAAAGACCAAGGGTATGAGTTTCAATTTAGCTAGCTATTGGTACGTATCACATTTGTCACTTGGAAAATGCCAGAAGGAGCAACCTTCCTAGAAATTAAGACATCAGAGTTGTTGGCCGCAAGTTTCTCCACCTTGTGGTACATGAATGATATGGATAAGCAGTGGCAGTCAAATGTTGTCTTCCATACTTACTACCTACAGTTGAAGTGTTCCATTGAATCATTCCCCCAAATGAAACCGAATACACTCCATCAGTACATACCGTTTGCGAAGTTCCGTGCACACCGACACTTCATATACATCACCACGTGTAGGGATGAAAGTAAGGAGGAGCTACAATCTTACTATAAGTTGATCGAGGAAGACATGAAATAGATCACTAAGGAATGGATAGCATAATTCCTTGTACCAGTGGAATATGTCAAACTCTCCGACCCTGACATCATTGAAAGTCCATTGGTCACCCGAGTCAAACATGATGGATAGAGAAGCATGAAGAAAAAGAAGAAAAAGGAGGAAGTGCAAGACATAGAAACTGATGATAAGGATATCGCATCGGAGGAAACTGCACCTGACTCACCTGCAGAAGGAGGAGGAGACGAATTAAACCAAGAGGAAGGAGGGGAAGAAGGAGACAAGAAAGAAAAAGGCGAAGTGACACCGTGAAAGGATCCCCTTACAAAGTATGAGACATCAAAGAAAAGGAAGGTTTCTCCATAGAAACCCTCAGCACAGAAGAAGACCCGAGCCAATAAGCCTCAGTCACAGAATGTGCTCACAATGGATGATATCGAGCTCATAATCACAGTTGTAGAGGATGCTTCAGAAGACATCTTGTAGAAACATGGAGAAAATAAGGATTCGATGTATGAAAGAATAGATAAATAACTCAAAGACATCCAACAAGCTATCCATTCGAGCCATGCAGTGCCTACTACACCATCTTCAGTAGAAAGTGTAGAATTGGGGGATGAGCCAACCCAATTACGAAGGCTAGCAGATGAAATAGAGGATTGACTCCATCGAATCCAAGAAGAAAAGGAGCAGGCCAAAAATTCCTTAAAGCAATAAAAGGAGGAGGTCCTAGAGCAACTTCGAGTTGCACAGAAGGAGAAAAATGAAATTCAGGCGAAGTTCGAGCAAAAAAATGCGAAGATACAGGAATAAAAATACCAATTTCTCGCAGAGCAGATTGCGATCAAGGAGGCAGTAACTAGAGCACTTCGCTCTGTGCCGGGATTGGTGCAAGAGGAAGAAGAATCAATAGAGATACAAGTGGGGAAGCTCGATGAGGCCATTCAACAACTTCAAGCAAGAGTAATGGAGCTAGAAATCCAAGCAGTGTCGAGCACTCCACAAGAAGTGTGCGATCAGAGGGAAGAAGCTGCCAGGAATGCATTAGAAAGAATTAGGGCACTCACCTCAGATTGTAATCAACTAAGTGATCGAAGTGCGCAGACATATGAGCGCCTTGCTGAAGATCCAGAGCTAAGGAAACTAGAAGCACAACTCCAAGAGGCGAAGCAAAAGGTGTCCATCATACAAGCACATATGAAGTTGCTTACTACAGTTGAAAATATGAAGAGGTCGCAGGATAAATGTGCAGTACAGCAGTAGGTTAATACCATCGAGAGAAAGGTCATGGAGGTGACATAAATACTCCAGCTGGTGCAGGACGAAGACTTCACGATTTTTGAAGAAGTTGAAGGACAAGGCTCACAGCTAGACCAACTGGTTGCGACAATCGAACATCTCCTGGAAGGGCTTGTTACTGAGCAAGTGATTTAGGATTTCACTGAGCAAGAGGCTCCAACGAAGTAGTAAGTCGAGCTCGAGGCCTTTGAAGTAATCTTTCCTAGATCTGAGTGACACAGAACAAGTCACAGTTGAGTGTTGGGGGCCTCTTGGCCCTTGACCAAGTTTTGAGGAAACATTGGTCATGTTTGACCATTTTTGGGACTTTGACATGCTGGTCAAAGATAGAGTGCCCAGGCGAAGCAAAGATCGTGGAATATCACCTATTTTGCAGGATGTTTTGGCTTTTAGGGTTCAAATAATGAGTATGGGATGTCAGCCCATGGGTTTACCCATGTTTAGGAATTTTTGTAATGTATAAATAAGATAGCTAAGCGATGTAAGAGTTAGTTACAAGTTACTAGTTACTTGTGATCAACTTAGTGCAGTCTAAGTTGGCTTCATGCAAGAATATGTAAAGGTTTCTAAGTGCGAAGAATAGTTATTGTCTTTTGTGCATACTGTGTGTTAATACTTGCAGATCTATGTGCAAGTAATCATAAGAGGATTCGTACTAATAAAAAGTTGGCTCTGTGCCTTGACCTGATTTTGGGAAGGAGGATCCGATGGGCTGCACGCAGATCTCCTATCCTCCACGGAGTTGATCTCTCTATCTTTGTGCACAGGAGTTGAAGAATGTAGAAAGATTAAATATTAATAAAGAAGAGAAGAAGAAGTTGGTGGATGTAGCCCCACACTGGGGTGAATCACGTATATCATGTGTTCTGATATGCTTTACGAAATATTGATAATGTTGTTTATGTGTTTATCTTCTTAGTGCACTGATCTTTTTGTATGATAGATAGATCTGTGGATGCTTGGTGCTTTATGATACTTGATTTTTGGATCTGAGTAAATGTGATGTGCTAGGTGATTGAAAGTACTTGATCTTGGTTGCTATTGCATTGATCCGTAGTTAGGGTTTAATCTGCAATGTGAATGGGACTTATGAACCAATGCATATTGATTGGCTAAGTGCTTTATTAAGTGTTGTAATCACAGATCTGTGTTCCAACTAGGTTGTAGACACTTGATTCCTGTAACCCCCCCTACCTCTACCTCAGGTGACACTTTATTTTCTTCACAGGTGTTGCTAAAAGGGTCGGTAGTTAGGGTTTTGTTGGTGCGTTGAACCCTGGGTGTTCCCCTGTGCCAACAATGATGCTAGCTAGAAATATCATTGATCTATTGAGGCACACTTTTAGTACATATTGATTGCTTAAGTATTTGTTATGGTTTATAGAGGTTGAGGCTGATTTGTTGGTGTACATGACTGGTGCATGTTTGAGTTTCATTGATATATCTTATGATGTATTATTAGAAGAATATTTGTTGGATATCTTGGTGCATGCATTTAGCATATGTATGGGCTACATATTGGGACATGTAGTTGGTGATTTGATGAGGTGATCATGTTGTACATCAGTGATGAGTCATAGCTTGATCTATAGTTGATGCATGATTAGTACACTACTAGTACACTTGGTAGAGGCACCTACTAGCAGTTTGATTGGCACATGTTTTATGGAAGTTTTGGCATACATATATGTGGATTCATCATGTTGTGGTATTGGTGCATGGTTGATGTACTTTCTTGGTACAAGTGGTGATACATGTTGATGTACATGTTTGGTACACTCATAGATGTTTATGTTTGGATGATAAGTACTTGGCTAAAAGTACACCATTCGTATTACTTGATTAGCATATACTTTGGTACATGATACATTGGATGATCTAGTTGAGACACTTGATTGATTGAGAAAAATGGTTATGGAACTTGGTTCATGATAGAAGCATATCATGAGTGATATGATAGTTGTTTGAGGCACATGGTTTGTTGATTAAGGTTGGTTTTCATTGATGTCAACCCTTGAAGAAAGCCCCATAGCACAAAGGTTGGGTAATGAACCCAAGATTGTTTCATTTAAATATGAATTGTTATTGTCTTGTCATGGTTGATAATAAGTAGAAATGTATGAACTCCAAAGTGGTCCCCTTATGGTGAAATCCCTCACAGGAAGACACTTTGCGGATTGAGTTATCCTAGAAGTATGGTTAGATAACCCATGATTATTTGTGGAATAATGAAATGAAGGTCAATGAATTTTTCATTGAAACTATCCTATATGGATAGTTCTTTTCATGCCATTTCTGGTGGTATGTGGAATGTCACATAACTCCTCACGGTTAGAGAGTTATGGCCATGAGACATTGGAGAACCCAGGTTTGGGTAATGGACCCAAGTTTGTTTGATGGATAATGGTATCAGTTTTGATATATTTTAAGGTAATAATATTCTATATGGATGGTACATGTCATTCCATTTCTGGTGGTATGTGGAACGTCACATAACTGCTCACGGTTTGAGAGTTGTGGCCTTACAAAGTTGGAGGACCCTCTTATGTCATCTAGAAGCCCCAAAAAGTCAAAGTAGTCAAAGTGGTTTAAGAGATTTTAGAAGATAAATAATAAAGTGAATTGATGAGTGTACTATAATTCAAAGTGAATACAAAATAAATTATTTAAATAATATATTTAATGGAGAAATTAGAAGTGGGTTAACCCTAAAATAAGGAAAGTGGGCAAAGTGATCTAGAAGATGTTTTTAAGGAAGCTACTTGGAGAGTATAAATAAGAGGAAAGGCTCTCTAATTTTAGAAACACTTGAGAATATTGAATACCTATAGGTGTCTGAGGTAACCAAAGGATATGTAAGCCGAATTTCTAAGGGAAGGTGAAGAAAAGAAGGCCATAATTCAAGGAAAGATAAATTCTTTTGATGATGCTTTCTAAGGTATGTTATTTACAGGTCATCTCACCATTTTCGCAATAATTTTTTTTCTAGAATGCTTTAGACTGTGAAATTGATATTCCATTGAGGAAAAATATCCAAGTATCTGTGGTAAAAAATTCATCTTTTTGGTCGTTGTATTTTTGGAGTTACACTTCGTGGAAAATAGGGTTTGTGGCTAGTCCTGAAACTAGTCAAAAACAAGTGTTTAGGGTAAAAACGTCATAACTTCTTCATAACATGTCCAATTTAAGTAATACCACATGTATTGGTTATATTACAATATTTAGTATTTTTTGTAACATTTTCAAATCTATTCAACAAATATTCCGTGCGGGGCACGCTCTACAAGGTCGCTCTCTAGAATAAGCCAGAATTCAGCAAGGTATGCCATTTTTACTATAACTACTTTTTTGAGAGGTTACAAGTAGTGAAAACTGTAGTAATTTCATAAAACACATTGAATAACATTGTGTATCATTTTCATATCTTTATTCATTATAGGTACAAAGTTATGATTATTTCAATTTAGGGTTGTTGACTAATCCAAAACTAGTCATGTGAGACTAAAGAAAAGTTTGATGTAAATGCTAGTCTCTTGTTGTTTAAAGTTAAGGAAGGTTTGCCATTCATGTGATCATATACACTAGGTCTATTACATATTAGTTATAAATCATATTTGAATTATGAAATTGATGAGGGGATTTTTAGTTTGAGGTAATTGATGAGGGATTTTGGTTGAGGTACAAGTTGGGTACATGGTTGAGACAAGTAGTTGATGAGTTGGCACATACATGAGGTGTATAGTTGACGATGTTGGTACATATTGATGAGTCATATTTTATGAGTAGTTGACAAATTATTGGTACATAATTGGTACATGGTTGGTTTCACTTGTTTATGGTACAGGTTGGTGCATGGTCGATGCACTTGTTTATGGTACAAGTTGATTACAGGTTGAGGTACCAGTTGATGCATGGTTGATGCATGGTTCAGGTTTATTGGTACAGGTTTACAAGGGTATATCTCACAGTGATAGTGTGACAATGGTTCCATCATTCTACTTCTACTTCAGGGTGGTTGGATGGGGCAAGGACATGTGGTTGTAGCCACCTTCCGGTTGTAGTCAAAGAACATAGGGGGTTGTAGCCTCCTTCTGGTTGTAGCCAGAGAATTGGGGAGTTGGAGCTTCCCTCATGTTGTAGCCTGAGAAACTAGGGGGTTGGAGCCTCCTTCTAGTTGTAGCTGGAAAACAAAGGAAATTGTTGTTTCCAATGAATGTAATTCTTCAAGACATATANAAGAAAAATCATTCTGTGGTTTTCTCCTAATTTGGGTTTCCACGTAAAACACTGGTGTACTGTGTATGTGTGTGATTGTTCCTTTCTTATTTCTCATTATTGGATAATAATTCTACATTGATATAACTCATGGATTATTTGAAGAAAAAGGATTATAATTACACTATTATTGATTCACCCCCCCTCTCTGTAATCCAACATGGTTGACATGTTGGTAGAGGCATATGGTTGATACACTCCATTGATGATATCCTATGGCACATTGTATGGTGTTGATGTACGTGGTTGATGTACATGGGTGTTGTGCATGGTGAGAACACAATTTAGTACATGATGTACTTGGTTGATATTTTGTTCATGATTCTCTATTTCATTGTTGACATATATTTTACTTCATGATGTATGGTATGGCATGAGTTTGATGCATGTACAGGTCCAAGGATCATCATAGAAAGAGCGGTTGATCCATTATTCAGTTAAAGCAGTAGCATTTGCAGTAGAAACATATTGATGTGGTAGCATATTGTTCATATTGCAAAGAACATAGGGGGAGACATACCCATAGGGGGAGTCATTCTTCTTCCCATTATTCTAGGAGGAGATATTTATCATATGCATACTTGGTAAAGTATCCCTATACTTGAAGAAAGAGAACAGAGGCATAAATCTAGGGGGAGCGATGTTCATAGGGGGAACATGAGAAATGTATCTTCAACATTACATCAAAGTGATATCCCTTGTTCAAAAGGGGATAGATTATTCAGAGGAAGATCAAAGGCATTCAGACAGGGGGAGCAGCCCCAAGGAGAGTTCAAGCATGGGGAGCAGCCCCAAGTTTAGAATGACCCTTTTCCATTGATTTCAAAGGGGGAGAGATAGTCACATTGTTGTGATTGATGATTACTAATGGGGAGAGATAGTCACATTGATGTGATTGATGACTATTTATGTAGAGCATGCCTTGTCTACATGTTGACATCAATGATTGGTTTTGACATCAATGTTGGTATTCCCATAAATGCCAAAGGGGGAGATTGTTGGATCATGTTGTCATTGATGCCAAAGGTTTGATTGATTGATGTCAAGTGATTGATTGATGTCAAAGGATTGATGTCAAGTGATTGATTGATGTCAAGGGATTGATTGATTCCAAAGGATGATTTATTGATGTCAAGGGATTGATTGATGCCAAAGGATTGATTGATTGATGATTGATGTTGTTGAAACAAGGTATGAGTTTTTATCTCTAACCAAAGACTTTGTATTTTCCTAGTATGGAGCCGCCCTAATTTTGAAAAAAGAAAAGAAAAGGGGGGACAAAATGTAACCTTTCGCAATTCAGAATTCTGCATTTCATAAAATAGTCATTATGAAGTTCACAACTCCAAAATACCGATGCCGAATTTCCGAAAGGGGTTTTAATTTATTTTTTAAAGAATATATAAAAAAAGGAGAAACAAATGTTATAAATCCCAATGTGCTTATTTGCAAAGTACCTTTTAAGTGTGATTAATTAAACCCTTAATCATGATCAGTGAATCTTAAATCTTTCAGAGTTTTGGGTTTCCCAGTAACAAAGTGCTCTTGAAATATAGGTCTACGAATTCCTGATTCCAGATTTCCGAAATTCTTAATCACGACTAATCTTGATTAATTAAGGTTTTAATACAGATGATTAACGTCTAATTTAAGCTATTCACTTTTCACATTTGGGGGTTGCATATGACATATCTCTTGGGTACGTGATCCCCAAAACTCTGAAATGCGAAATCATAAACTCTAAAACAAAGTCTTAAACTTGAATTAAGTCATTTAAAAACATGATTAGTAATCACTAAATTTATTTCAGGCTTTGGGATTCGGTGTTTTAAGAAACAGTCAATTCGAAACTCCAAGTTGAAATCGCCGATATATGATAATATGTGTAACAGGACGAATTAAGATTTTTAGGTTTAAATGCGTATCTTTGAGATCATCTTCTTCATTTAAAACATTAAAGTCTTACTACCTATCTCAGTACGTCCATTAAAGGACGAGTTAAAATAACTACAACTTTTCATTTCAAATTTTATTCTTATCTTTTACAATCACGAGTGAGTTGTATTCATCCAGGCTTATAGATTTTCTCGTCTGCAAACGGGTTTTCAATCTAGTGTGAACGTTATGTCACCTAAGAGGGTACTTAAGAAAGTTGAGGGAACTGCTAAAAGAACAGGTATAGAAGGAAATGTCGTAGCTGATACCACACCTCATGCTATTGATTCTATCAAATCTTGGAGGCAAATCTTCAAGAATCTAGATTACGAAATTAAGAACTTCCCGCACGATTCTGAGAACAAACTCTGGGACATAGCGGACTCTGAACTTCACAAGATAGTAGCACATCCATGGCTCATGCCATATAATGACATGATATATTGGGGCTTAGAGAGACCAGACGCGAAGACAAGGAGCATTTTGGACAGTCGTGGGGTCGTCATCGGTTCCTTCAGGCTGGAACATATACAAGTAATGTACATGCTACCCCCTAATCCTAAGTATATTTATAATGTTGAATTCATAGCCGAATTCAAAAGAAAGGAATGCACAGAGGAAGATCAGACATACCTTGATATAATTAGAGGTTGGTGGGGAGTGCCAGAAAAGTTCAGGGCCGATACTCATGGGAAATATGCCATAGCCTCACTAAATGAATACATGGTCTATGTAGCCATGATGATTTGCAAAATATTCGAAAAGAAAAGCCCAACTCATTTCCCTGTGGAATGGGTGCCTCTTCTTCATGAAGCAGTGAAGGTTTTAATTTCAACTGGGACAAAATCCTATCAGACAATTTATCTAAGGAGGTAACAGAGTATCAAATCGAAAAATCCAAGGGCCAACCAATGGTCTTCTATATGTCTGCCTACATCATGGATTCCATATGCTTCATGACCCCTTTCCCTCTGATGAATTGGAGTTGGAACCCAACCTCCAATAAACCCATTTATGAATACTATTCTAAGTTGTGGGAAGAAAATGCTAAGGATTCCTTCTACGAAATTTGCCACTTCATGGTGATTCTGGTGCACCATATTCTGTATGGCTGCGAGCCTCCCCATATTTATGAGTCATTCATGGAAAGTCTCGAGGCCATCGCTGATTGGTTTATAGAAGAAATTTTTTCCTACATTAGGGTTTTCGGATGTTCAATCCCTCCCCACGCGCTACCAAAATCCCTCCCTGATAGACTGGTATGCAGGGAGGTGGCTCATCAAATAGTAATAGGTGGCATCGGGAATGAACTAAAAATGGACCAAAAGCGATTCTGGCCTATTTTCCTTGTGCAGGTTAGGAAATATTCACTACTCAATCTAGGTAATTCCAAGGTTGAGGCAACCGCATTAGGAGAGATAAATTTGCTAAATCTCAATCATAGGAAATATGATCCCCATAAAATTGTGGGTAATCACCAAGTTAACTGCAATCTGAAAGCATACGAACATGAATAGTCCCCTTGTGACGACATGTTCAGAGGAGTTATAAGTTATGATGAAGTGCTGACCAGGTTCAAATCTTTGTCACCTGACTTGCCAAACAATTTCCTGAACTTCCAGAAACATCAGAGAAGTGGTTTACCCGGGGTATTACTAGGAGAAACATCAACTCATCCTCCAGAACAAGGAATCATACCCCCAAGTTTTGGATTAGGAGGGCAGGATAAAGAAAATACAAAGAGAATTCCAGAAGAGACCGAAGAGTCTCCACGGTAAATAGAAGGACAAAAGGTAGAGAACTCATGAATGGAAAAGGGGTCTCAGACACCCCCAGTGTCTAATAAACTAGATTTCCCTTCATCATCTACAATTCATGGTAATACCCCCAAAACAACAGAGGAGGTAATATCTACATAACTAGGTGCTCCCATCTCCTCTTTGACTCCATTACAATCCACTTTCGGTTTCCCCCAGCTGGGAGCCCGATATTTTAGTGACCTTGAGCCCATCTCCAAAGAAGAGATTCCTCCATCTGATTATTTTTTTAGTAAGAAGATAAAGGCAGTGTTGAAGCAGGAAATGCATCAAAGGGAAAATGCCATGGTAAAGAAGCACAAAATCATAATAGACGGGCATAATTTAGAGGAAGAAGATTTCACTACCGAAGTAGTTGGTTCTATGGGAGAGTTAGCCATAGCTAACCAGTTCACTGTTGAAAATATGAAAGCACGTCTGAGATAGAGAAACCTCATGATCACTAAACTACAAGGCCAATTAAAGGAGAATGAAAAAAGGATTGAAGAAGGTATAAATAAAGGTTTGGACCAAGCCAGAGCCGGGGATAAGCAAGAGATTCAATCCTTGAAAACTAGCCTCAATAAGATGGAAGAGAGAGTGTAGACAAGTCAAACACAATAAGAAATCATAAATCAATTACAAACAAAATTAAAGTCAATTGAAGATCTAGTCATAGATCTGAAAGTTTTCCAGGCCCAATCACTAGAAGTGCATGCAGAGCTAGAAGTTGAACAACAAAAGTTGATTTCCAAGATAGAGATCCTCCAGAATTACTTCCATGAAGCAAACGGTTCCTTTGATAAGATCATCATGAAGGAAAAAGAAGCTAAAGCAACAAGGGTCGCTCTTCAAAGGGAAATCATATGTTCAACAAAAAAGGAGACATCCAAAACTACAAAATTATCAACCATAGAGAAAATCATAAGTGAAATTATGCTCAAATTATGGGAAGGCAACATAATGGAAAGAAAAATAATAGTTAAAGAAATCAAACACGACTGAGAAGAGGTTTTTGATTGTTAGGACCCTATAATGTACCTTTTTGTTCACACTTTTTGCTACCATTACATCCTTTTTCCACTCACATTTAAAATTACATTATCACCTTACCCTATCTTTCCAAAGGTATATAACGTCTCTTCTCTTTGCTATATGTTTAATTTGTTTTGCATATAATTTTACATTACTCTCATACTTAACCATCGATCAGAAATATATAAGTGCTGAAACAGTTCGAACTGCAGATTATCGTTGTTGTTTGAAGGCCCGGTGGTGAAACCGTCAAAAGCACGCAAACCCTGTGGCTGAAACAGTCTGTGGTCTACGATGTTGAAACAACAATTCACACAAAGAAGAAGTTGTTACACTGACCACAACAGCCGCACCTTGAGCCATAATTAACCATCGTTGCTGCGTGAGACCACGTTGTTGAAACAATCAGAACGCAAATCTCGTTACTGAAACATCCCACGATTTGTGATGATGAAACAATATACAACAACAGTAACAAGAATATAAATAAAGAAGTTGTTACTCTAGCCACAACAACTACACCTCACTCAACACCTTTTCAACTATTGTAACAGTCAGAACGCAAATCCCGTTGTTGAAACAACCCGCGATTTGCGATGCTAAAACAGTATACAACAACAGTAACAAGAAGATAAATAAAGAAGATGTTACTCCAGCCGCAATAGCTACACCTCACTCAACACCTTTACAACTATTGTAATAGCATTCTGTTACGGGAGACCAAGATATCCTATTCCAGTATAGAGATTAGATTTGACTCAGAATAGGATTCAGATGTGCACATGTAATTTGATGATCAAATTGTATCGAGGGGATTCTCCTCTTTAAATAAGAGGAAATCATCAT
>SNQJ01S0040967.1:77212-96094 GCA_010110895.2 Picea sitchensis
CCCCTCATTGCAATTAATTATTTTTAAATTAATTTCTTTAGTATTAGATTAGATTTCGTTTACTAATAATCCCTGTCAAGAAATAACATGTTACAATTGATTTTTGCAGATTCTCGATCAAAGCAAAGGCCTACCAAGAAAGGACGATCTTACTTCAAGAAGAGCCAAGCTTCATCTTGTGAAACACTACTCCACTTTTTCCCCATTGCTGAAACACCACTGTTCAACAATTTTTCTCTTTTTTTCCCCATTGCTGAAACACCACTGTTCAACAAATTTTTGCCTTTTCCGCCATTGCCGAAACACCACTGTTCAACAACTTTTTTCCTTTTCCCCCATTGCTGAAACACCACTGTTCAACAACTTTTTTCCTTTTCCCCCATTGCCGAAACACCACTGTTCAACAACTTTTTCCCTTTCCCCCCATTGTCGAAACACCATTGTTCAGCAATTTTTCGCCCTTCTCTCTATTGCTGAAACACCACTACTCAACAACATGTCGCCACTGCTGAAACACCACTTCCTCAGCAGTATTCTGCAACATCACCCTTCAACAAACATTTCTCTATTCTTTCCCTATTGCTGAAACACCAACTTTTCAACATTCTCTGTCAATAAGCTCTTTCGCTCTCATACTACATTTTGTCCTTCCACTAAACAAATCCTTGATACAATTTCTCTAACAAATCAAAAGTCTCTGCCATGGCTACTGCAGAACTATTATGGACAGGCACTATATTTTTTTTGAAGTACGAATCAAAAGGTAAAGATGAGGTATGTAAACTTTATATGTAAATACAATTGAACTATGGTTAATGAGAATATCCCAACTCATTATTATCACTCATGTAAAATCATTATTTTAGCTGTACTTGAGGGGGGGGGGGATACCGAAATCTTATACCATCATTTCACACGAACCGACCACCGTCATTTTTTTTTTACCATCCTTTCGTTTGTTTCACCACCATTTGCATTACTTCACCTGAAAAAATTACTCTGCACAGAAGCGGTTACTTGACTCTATGACGACGCATTTTACTAAGATTTTAGCTATGGGAGGCCTTGTTATACGGTACGAACCCACCATGACAGCCCTGTTAGAACTATATCCAGAAGTCTATCAAATGTTTTTGTAGGCAGGATGGCTGGGTTATTTTCAGAGGCTCCAGGGATTTGATCAACAACAGGTTCTTCAATTTGCTCAAAATCTTCAGGAAGATTATTCCATTGTTCAAGGGGTTCAGATTCCAGTTACAGAGGGGGATATAGCACAGGTTTCAGGTCTCCCTGTCAATGGCATTCCCTATTTCAGCCGCAAACATTTCATCCTTAATGCCCAGCAGGATTTCCTCTTTCCAGGGGAACAAATTGAGCCTAAAGGTCGGGGTGTCCGACTTAGCTCGTTGCCGCCTCCTTGGCCAAAAGTTGCAGAGTTTGTCAAGCACTACCTTACCTGTGAAGGCCGATACCAGGTAGTCTACCAGTATGATTTTGTCCTGTTATCTCATTTACGACATGCTAGATTGGTGAACATTCCTTATTATCTGCTCGGATGTCTTAGAAATATGTCGCATTACAGTAAAAAGGCTAAAAATCTCACCCTTTCCCTCACCCATCACCGTCTCTCTCAACTACTTATCCAAAAGGGTTTTGCCCAACAAAACCCTCTCCTAAACAACCCACCCATAGATCCCTAAGAAGCTGTTGAATATACTGAAAATCTTCAGGAACAACAACCACAAAACCCTCCAGACCCTCTGGAAGTACCTAACAGTCCGCCTACAGACCAAATTAATCCAATTAACCTTCCTACCATACCAAGCCCGCCCCACATCTTACCAGAATCATCCACTCCTATCGTTCATATCCTTAGCGATGATTATGAACCAGACAACTCTCCCTAACCCATCACTGAGGAAAAACCCCCATGCAAACGAAAGCAAATTCCTCTTTTTCCCCCCTTTTTACAAAGAAAATGAACAAGGACCTCAACAAGAGCAGCCACTACTGCCACTGCCCTAAACCCTCAACCCATCTGGCTAAAACCACGTACACCTACAAACTCCCAAATTCTGGAATTTTTACCTATTCCACCCACGGGCACTGAAACACAAGAACCAGAGGCCCAATGTGTTGCGACATCATCCTTTTCAAATCAAGTAGTTGAAACACAAGAACCAGCTACTCATCAAGTAGCTGAAACACAAGAACCAACTACTCATTCAGTAGCTGAAACACAAGAACCAGCTACTCATCAAGTAGCTGAAACACAAGAACTAGCTACTCATTTAGTAGCTGAAACACAAGAACCAGCTACTCATTCAGTAGATGAAACACAAGAACCAGCTATATCTGTTACACAAGAACCAACTACAGTTGAAACACAAGAACCAACTGCTGATATTGTTACCGAGATATAGGAATCAGATGCCCAAGGTGCCGCAACATTACTTTCTCTACATCAAGAAGCTGAAATACAAGAATCAGTTGTCGATCTTGTAGCTGCTCCAAAAGAACCAGCTAGTGCAGCTGTGACTGTTACACAAGAACCAGTCACCCCTCTTAATATACCCTTGAAATATCAACAACCATAACCAACAATGGCCTCTGTCTTACAAGAAAATGAGTTCCTAAGGTCTGAACTGGAAGCCTACAAGCAAGAGCTAGTCATGGTAAAGGAAGCCTACGACAAGGAACTTAAATTGTACACCCTAGCTCGCATAGCGACCATGACAGAGGAAAATACAATAGAGAATCAATATAGAGAGTATATGTGTAGTCAATGTGGGGACATCTATTATCAAGCAGGCTACAAAGTAATTCAAATTCCAATGTTAGGAGCTTCCCCTGCACCTACGACTTTTGCAGTCAAAGAAGACAACCCTGTTGTTACACAAGAATCAGCAGGACCTTCCAAAATTAAAAATGAACCCTGGCCTACAACAATTGCCACATCTGAAGCCCATGTTTTTGTTAATAAAGTTGTACAAACATTACCTATTGATGAATCTGTCCCTCCTAGCCAGATCAATACCCACACCTTTGTGGAACAAGCCACTCAAACCCTAGCTCAACCTATCACTTGTGATGTTGAAACACAAACTCAACCATGGGATGAGGAGGCAATAATGGACAAATGGAAAAAAGAGTTTGTTTTTACATAGGACAAAAGCCTGTAGGAGCACAGACTACTCTGGCTAAACCATATCTATTCAAACTGGGAAGCTTTGGAGAAAACATGCCAAGAATCCCGTGCCCATAAGAAGCATAATAAAGAGCTAAAAGGAAAATTGCTCCTGATGTTTGACTTGGCACAAAAGTTGTTGGTTGGAAGGAAACCATCCTCTAATTACTCTCTGTTCCTCATGGAACGACTTACATTTTTTCAGATTAACTCAATCAAAGAAGGCAGACCCCATGCAGTGTTAAATCCAACAGATTTTGTTAGAACCTTTGCAGAAGCCTCTACTATGGATCAACATCTCCTCTATGAGGTATATCTTCATAATGAGGCCATCCTTGAGAATCGACAACTTAACCTTAACCCTCTTGTCGGTGATATCCAGATTCGGGCACTCACCTCCTTCCTTAACAATCAGATTATATGGCAGAATGACTTCCTAGCTGCCAAGCATAACGAGGATAACCGCCTTCTCTGGATATGACCAGAACCACAAAATGATGCCACCTTTGTTGCAAAGTATTATCAGTTTTTGAAGAAACCAGGGATGATTCAATACATTCGGAAACTGTAGACAACAGTTCTTCAGGATTGTCAACAGTTCATTAAATCCACAGAGATCACTGGCCTACAAGCAAATAACATGTTTTGACAACAATCTGCTGAGAAAAGACAGGAACACAACCCCTTTAGCCCCACCAATCTTGAGACAGTAATCTCCCAGGTACCTAGCTACATCAAATGTGTTCAGCAATGTGTTGAAAGCTGGATAGGTTATCAGTTTCATTTTCCTATTCTGTGGATGCCAGTAGAGAAATATCAAGTTCATCATAATTTTCCCAAGAAGGCCGAAACAACAACTTGGCAAAGGCCACAACGCGTTCAAGGATTCAGAGCTCCAAAAGACATCACTTTCCACAGCTACTGCTTAAGTAACTTGCATGCTCAGAGTCGGTATTCAGATTCTGATTCAGATTGAAGTTGCCTAGGGACATGCAACCTTTTAAGTTGGGGGGGATGTTAGGACCCTATAATGTACCTTTTTTTTCACACTTTTTGCTACCATTACATCCTTTTTCCACTCACATTTAAACTTACATTATCACCTTACCCTATCTTTCCAAAGGTATATAACGTCTCTTCTCTTTGCTATATGTTTAATTTGTTTTGCATATAATTTTACATTACTCTCATACTTAACCATCGATCATAAACATATAAGTGCTGAAACAGTTCGAACTACAGATTATCGTTGTTGTTTGAAGGCCCAGTGTTGAAACAGTCAAAAGCATGCAAACCCCATGGCTGAAACAGTCCATTGTCTATGATGCTGAAACAACAATTCACACAAAGAAGAAGTTGTTACACTGACCACAACAACCGCACCTTGAGCTAGAATTAACCATCGCTGCTGCGTGAGACCATGTTGCTGAAATAGTTAGAATGCAAATCACGTTGTTGAAATAGCCCACGATTTGTAATGCTGAAACAGTATACAACAACAGTAACAAGAAGATAAATAAAGAAGATGTTACTCCAGCCGCAACAGCTACACCTCACTCAACACCTTTTCAACTATTGTAACAGTCAGAACACAAATCACGTTGCTGAAACAACCCACGATTTGTGATGCTAAAACAGTATACAACAACAGTAACAAGAAGATAAATAAAGAAGTTGTTACTCCAGCCACAAGAACTACAACTCACTCAACACCTTTTCAACTATTGTAATAGCATTCTGTTATGGGAGACTAGGATATCCTATTCCAGTATAGAGATTAGATCTGACTAAGAATAGGATTCAGATGTGCACATGTAATTTGATGATCAAATTGTATCGAGGGGATTCTCCTCTTTAAATAAGAGGAAATCATCATTAGAAAGGGACTTTTCTTGGCTAAGAAAGGAATCACAGAGAAGGACGTGTTTACTTCAGACATTGTAACATGATACAGTTGACAGATGAATAAAAGATTATTCTGAGCATTCCTTCCTAGTTCCTTTCGTTTCTGGGGAGTCTTGTGAGAAGGGAGGGCCCACCTTCTTCACAAGATTCACCCATTAGTTCTGTAGTGTGCTAGTATTATTTTTGTTCATGCCTTGATTAAATTATGTTTTGCTGAAACTCTACTTTACTGAAATCTGTTTTGCTGAAACTCTGCTTATTGATTGTACATTGTTTTCATATAATTCATGCTTGGGTAACTGTTAATCATTCTAATTAGAAATCCTGTTTGGTGAATTTATGAAAGCATGATAATCAGAGACAGGTGCTAAATCTTCCTTCTTGGGGAATAGGGTCCTGTTCTCTGTTAAGATATAGTTAGCCTTCAGTGCATGTCAATCATTTTTTTATTAGTAATGAGTTCATGAAAGTGTGATAATTGGAAACAGGTGCTGAAGATTCCTACTTGGGGAATAGGGTCTTGTTCTCTATTACATAATAGTTGGTCTTTACTTTTGCAGTATCCTGAAAGATTTCTTTCCTAGGTTGTTATTTCTTAATGTAATCCAGGATTCTTCAGATAATTATTTCTTTAAAACTATGAACTCTGCAATAGGTAGGTTGATTTTTTGTAATTCAAAGTAGAACTTCAGTTTGTTCAAGGCAAGGTGTGATTAATATACTTTTACTACAACTCTAGATTTCTTTTGAGATTGAGCATATACAATGTGTGATTGCCTTTGAAATAAACAGACTTCCCTGGGTTGACAATTTATGTAACACTTGATTGTTTACTTAAATAAGCAATTATAGTGACCAACATCGATCTCTTAGACAAAGGGTCATTAAACATTAGGAAGGACAATTGCACAGGGCTTCTAGGGTAGATAAATATTGCGAGACACCATTCAAAGTTTAAAGAAGATCTAAGTGAGATCCAGATGGATATTTCACAGCTAAAAGAAATGGATGTCACCTTAATCAATAGGCTATTGATTCAGCCCAACTTAAAATTGCAGTCAATAAAGTTTGCAGATAAAAGAGTTGAAGACTATTTCGCAAAGACACAGAGAAAGGTATATCTATTCGAAGCAAAGGAGTTTCCAGAGCCTCCCAAAACGTCTGCACCTTTCCTCAAAAAATGCATCGAATGTGTCAGAGCAAAAGAAGGAGAGTATTCAAAATAGCAATAAAGTACCAGTTTGAAAAGTGTAGCTATAAAAATAAAAGAAAGATAAAGAAAATCTTGTAAAACAGTTTTCAGCTTATTTACGATAAATAGCTAGTTCCTAAAAATTAGAGATTCCCCAACTGCCAAGGATTGGAAATTTTGTATAAATGTAAATTTTTAGGACTAAGAAAAGGATTTTTGGTGGCCATTGTACGGGAGAAACTTTTTGCAGTGATTAATAAGAATGCAAAGTGGAGATTCCAGATCTTGTCAATCCTGAGCTATGTGTTCCCTTTGTTTTTGCTCATAGCATTTTTTTTTCTTAGGTGTATCTTTGATGAAATTTTAACAATAACTTAGCATAATATTTACTACTAGTTCAATTCGTTGGCTTATCTAATTATTTACAGTTTTTCCTCTTTACCTGCTGTCAGCAGTTTCAAGACCTGTAGATTATTTAGGATGCAATGGTTTATGTTTCATTAGAGTCCTCTTGTCTTTCATCTTTCCTCGTTGCAAAGTGAGATTCTTCCATGATCGATGCCTCATTTTTGTTAAATGATTTTGTGTTTTTCACTCATCACTATCATGTCTTTAAAATCTAACTCAGGAATAGGAAACGACCTCTGATCTATTGAGTATTAATCTGTGTTTGATTTTTTTCTTCTTATAATAAAATTCAGAAAGAAACACACTTTATTAAACAAAGTTTTAGACCTTCTTCCAACCATCATCCGTCATGATTGTGCCCACCTTAAGACAACCTAATGTAGAACCTAGTCTTTCTGATTAGACTAGCATTACCCTAAATTTATTTAACACTATCTTGCAAACAGCTAACACCCGGGTCGAATTAGAATGTTCATGGGCAGCCATTGAACGGGACACAAGTATCCACGAAAACTGGGAAGCTCAACGAAGACAGTTAAGGAACCAACCATAGTGGTTATCCTTCAAATTTGACTTTGTCTACCTTAACTTTCTTTAATCGTATCAGATGCTTTGATGGTATACTTTAGAGCCTTAAAGTATAAACTCACGAACAACAGATGTGAAATGTAATATGTATTGTCCTTGATGAGAATTGATTGATGTCAAGTGGAATCATAGTCATATTTTGTCATGATGCATATATGAAGATGGAACAATGAGTTGTCATTGATATTATCCATAGATGAAGCTGGATCAATGATTTGTCATTGATACATGATGCATAGATGAATATGGATCGATGTGGTTTCATTGGTATATGATGCATTTTTGAATGGATGTAAAGATGAATCATTATTGTCTTATCATGGTTTATAAGGTGTACAAATGGATGAAATCCAAAGTGGTCCCCTTATGGTGAAATCCCTCATGGGAAGATGCTTTGTGGTTGAGTTATCCTAGAAGTATTGTTGAAGAACCTATGCTTATATGTGGAATAATGAGATGAAGATCAGTAAATTTGTTAGTGAAACTATCCTAGATGGATAGTACTTGTCATGCCATTTCTAGTGGTATGTGGAATGTCACATAACTCCTCATAGTTTGAGAGTTATGGACCTACGAAGATGAAAGACCCCCATATGTTGGATTGAAGCCCCAAGAGGTCAAAGAAGTCAAAGTGATTGAAAAGAAGAAATTATTATTTAAATGGTAAGGAAAAGTGACAAATTCAAGGGGGATTATTTAAATAATAATGTGAGGTGACAAAGTCAAGGAGGAATATTTAAATGATGAAGAAATGAATAAATTTCTATTTATGGAAAGTGGTTAACCCTAAAAATGAGGAAAATAGGTTAAGTGACCTAGAAATGGGTTAAGTGACCTAGAAGTGGGTGAAGTGACCTAGAAGATGCTTCTAAGGAAGCTACTTGGAGAGTATAAATAAGAGGCAAGGGTCTCTTGTGGAAGTGTATCTTTTGTGTGTATCTCTTGTGTGTCTCTTGAGCATGTATTGAAGATCTATTCTGAGAGGGAGATTTTCTTGAGTATCTCATGGATGCATCAAAGTTTCGGTAAGTCAGTGATCATGATGGGAAAAGACTCAGAAGTTAAAAAACCCTAGTTTTTTAGGTATACACGGGTTGTAGTAAGCCAGGGCATGTACATACACGGGCTAAATGAGGACAGTGCGCGCAAAGTGGATGAATTTATGTAGACTTGTGTGTGAGCTGGTGCCAGGCTCTTGCATACTGAAGCAAGTTCCAGGTCTGCATTCTATGGGCTCAGATCTACCATAGAAATTCTAGTATGGTTACATTGTTGTCTTCATGGATACTCTTGCTTGTTGTGTGGTGAATGCTTAAGGCGTTCTTGGTATGGTTGTTGTGATGTGATTTGTGTTGGTTGATGGAGTGAGCAACACTCTTATGATTCAGTATTGATATGATTGCTATAGTATGTTGATTTCTTATACATGATTGCGTAGCATTCATATTGTATTTTTGAGGAGCATGATTAAGTTGTTGGAGAGCTTGGATGTGTTGTGACTGGTTATGGGTCAGATTGGACAGTGAGAGACATAAGAGAATGTGATTGAAGGTTGCAGAGGATTTGAGTGTGTGAAGAAAAGAAAACCTCGATTGCTCAGAAGTGATACGTAGGCTGTAGTACAGATTGTCCGCGTACATACGCGAGATGTACTACTGGTAGGGCACGTACATACACGTGTTGTACTACCGACAGGTCGCGTACCTATTGACAAATTGATATATGTTTAGGATTGTTTCCTCATCTCAGTTGGTGCTGAGGGTGTAAGTTGTGTCTTTCATTATAGAGTTGGTGCTCTTGTAGAGTTGTGCTCTATTAAGTTGTTATTGATAGACCAAGGATTGTAGTCCAAAATAAAAATAAAATTGTACATACATCTTGCGTTCCTTGTGTTCATTGTGGTGATGATTTGTTGATGATATATTGTTGATATATGTTCACATTTAACTGATTATAAATGAAAACAATAAGTAATGAGTAAATGGTGATTGCTAACTAATGATTTTTGTGTAAGAGGGAAGTTTTGGGAAAAAGAGCCCTACATTGTTCACCCCCCCCCTCTCAGTGTAGTTAGTGTGTCCAACAGTTATGTTTTATTAATTCATGCCTAAGATTTTGACAATGCAAGGGTTTTGTCAATACCATATTGGCCCCCTTTTTTGGCATCATTGGACATACAAAACTTTTGTCTCAATACCATATTATCCCTCTTTTGACATTCCACCAACTCCATAACATCATGTCCAACATTGACAATATTGACCCCTTTTGAAATCAATTCCAACACCATGTCCATCAGAAGATACATGGGTCAAGGACACTATAACATGAGGCGATTCACAAAAACACCTTTGGAAAACCAACAAACAAGGAACTTGGCTCACAATAATAACCTTACAATGCAATTGTTGACATTTTCTTGCTATTTGGTAACTTGTAAGGAGTAGGAGGAATCAACAAATATGAATATCCCATAAGCTAGCGGACCCAACATAGTACCTACACCACCCCTTGCACACTTTGAAAATTGTAAGATAACACTAAATCCTAATAAAATGGTTGATATGCAAGATTTTAAATAAAGTAAAGGAAAATATACAGTTAGTAGTAGTGAATGTATACCAAGTGGTGATACGAATTTAGCCAATAAAAGTCAAGTTCGTGTGTTTTAAAAAAGTAGTCAAAATATCATTATTGAGGAAGGTGTTAGAGGGTTTGTGTTTGTTGGAAATACTAGTACTAATACGAAAGGTACTTAGTTATGATCCACTTTGCCACTACTCAAGATTTTGGGCCAAGGGGATGGGGATGGTGAGTAGCACTAGTTATTATGCAAACAAATATAGAGTGCCAAGAACATAGTGACCACCGAAACAATGTTGGTTGAGTTCTAGATGACGTTGTGAGGATGAACCCTCCAATGGTACACAAAATATGTCTAAAGAAACCTTTAAGGTATCATTTGAACTATGAGTGAGGTCAATAGATCCCTCATTATGGAATTTAACAAGTCAAGGATAGACAAAAAAAGTTGCACTAAATTAAAGGATATTAAGTGGATCATACAAGAAAGTGTGTGGGAATATGATAAACGATTTAGGGATTTGATGAGTAGGATAACTTATCAAATCCGTGACAAGAAACACATGTAGTGGTTCATAGGAGAAAATTTTCCCTTAACTAGGATCCTATTGATGCAATAAAGTGGGATTCATAAATAGGGGCACTAGAAAAAGTGATGAGAATTGAGTCAATGGTGAGATAATCATAACTTCCCTTAACCACATTGTTATATACCATTCTATTGTGCATATTTTGAGATGTCCCCAATCAAACATTGATTAATATATCTATATAAATATATATAATAGTTTACCAAAGCTAAAGCAAGTCATGAGTGGGTATAGGGCACCATTTGTAGGGTAGAAGGGCATCTAGAAAATCAATTTCCCTGCAATGAGGGAGGGAGATGGACCCAATTTGTTACCAAATAATTTCTCAGGAAGGATAGTGACCAATTAATGTGAATATAGAAATTATATGGTAATTAACTATAGATGTTTCCCATTCTACATAGATATTCACTAGCTCCAATAATGTTATTCTGCAATTTTTTGTTGGAAATTAGCTACAACAACAAAAACCATAGGGTATTGCAAGCCATGGATGGAATATTTGAGAAAACATTCTCTAGGGTTGAGGAGATAACCAAGGACAATAAAAATCATAGACATGGACAATAAAGAGTGGAATTCAGGGGGGGGGGGGGGGGGGGTTGTGGGAGTGGTTGGGACCAATGAGGTGCTACAATTGTGACAAGATAAGTCATATATCATTTTCCCATTATTGATAAGAACAAGGTGTGGATAGTGATGAGACATGTGTCACACCATACAAGACTACCCAAACCTTTTATAAATATGGGAATCCACAACTCAATAGAGAAAGTATAACCTAACTATCTCAGGGCCCAAAAACACTAAGGCCCTAAAATTCAAGTGCTCACACCAATGGTGACTGGAATGTAGATCAATCATTCTCAATATGAAAAGAAACATTGAATCCATCAAGCCTTGACACCTTAAAGTAGAATTAGAAATACAAAGAAGTTGTATACATCCCACATGTGGTTGTTCATACAAATAATGAAAGAATAATCCATATAGTAGAAGGGCACAACAAAAGCACAATTTCAACCGAAGAAAAGAGTGATACATGGAATGAATTCTTATGGACATTCACAAGAGTGGTAGACAATAAAAAAATATCAACCATGTTGTGAGATACTATTACTTATTCCCTAGAGGGAGAGAAAGTGCATCTATGAGATTAATGCCCTTGTTCCCAAAAGAATCTCAAATGGGATTAGAAAGAAGAAGAGGATAAGGACTTGTAGGGAATTCGGGCTTATGGTTGAAATTTTAAGATACAAGGTAAAATATGTAATGCTTGATATAGGGTCACATGTAAACATTTTTTTGAAGAAATATTAGAGGATTATGGGTAGTTCAAAGATAGTATTTTCCCGAATTCAATGGTGACTAGTGACCAATAAATAATTTAACCTATTATTAGGTTGCAAAATGTTGAAATATATTTGGTAGGTATGAAGACAATAACACATTTCGAAGTCATTGATATAGTAGATGAAAAAGATCCTTCTCATGTGTTACTTAGTATTGAATGGGCGTATAACAATGACACTATCATTAACCTAAAAAGAGACAAAATGTATTTTGAGGTTGAAGGAACAAGGATCACACAAACCATCGATTTGTAAGAAGGGCCCCACTATACTAAGCCTATAGAAGACAATGTTGAGCAGTTGATCCAAGTGAAAATCAGTAGCCATCCACATCTTCCACTAAATCACCAAAATAGTTGTTTCTTTTTACCTTTGGTAATTCATGAGCCCATGGAGCCCATGGTTTTAGTAAACCATAATATACACCCATGGTATTTGGTGGGAGAAAAATAATAGTAATAAAAAGTGGAGAAAATCCATGTGCATGGTTTTTGCAACTCATGGAATTCACCCATGGGTTTTTGTAACCCATGGTATTTGAAAAATAAAACAAATAAAAATGAAATAATGAAAATACATGACTCCTAAGAGGCACCTTGTAAGTAATATATATACGTGCCTCTCATTTTTAAAGGAGGACATCCATTCATGATGTATTTCTAAGGATTTTCCCGTTTAATAAAGATTTGAGTTCGTGCCATATTATTCTCTTTATTTTGTAGCATTTACTTGCTTATTTTTCATTTCATTCCTTTTGCAATATGTATGAGTGGTATCAGAGCACTATTTTCCTTGTCATTTATCAGTGCATGTCCCTGACAAGGTTAGAGTATAGGAAGTTGGGTCTCAAGATAGTTTCTCTTGAGGACGACCGCTCTCACCATCCCAAGTGACTTCCCATGGTAGAAGAAAATAGAGATGATGAAGCAGGATATCATTTCAAGATGTTGCTCGAGGAAGCCCTCATACAACAAAGGAACAAAATGATGGAAAACTTCGTTGATATTCTTCGACGACTACTAATCACATCTTACGCATCTTCATCAAGCATCAATTTCGAAGGTGTGAATCCCTTCAAGATACAATTAAATTTTTATATCCCCTTATTTGAAGGCCATACAAATGTGAATGCCCCAGAAAAATGGTTAAATATGCTACAAGGTTATTATTTTGTCCAAAAAAAATTCAATGGCGAAAATATCACCTTCGTGCTCCTTAAATATCATTCCCATGTCAGATCTTGGTGGGAAGGTTACTAGGAGAGGTACACCACATATGAATCTACACCAGTGGGGAGAGAACCCACCTAGGTAGTCTTTGTTTATTCCCTTAAGGAGGAGTTCTACCTTATTAGAAACTATGATGAACAGTAAATGAGATGGACGTGTTGGAAATGTTGTTGTAATTGATGTTAAAGACAAGGGGATCCTACAGATGTCCAAGATAAATATTACAATCCTACAAATGTCCAAGATAAATATTGCAAGATGGATATTGTTGAAAGTATTCCTTTTGGATTATTGATTCTTAGTTTGGATACCCTATCTTTGAAGGAACTTTAACCATAGGTACTTATCTCAAATGAGAGCACAATTTAAATGGTTGGAAAGCATATTCTAAGACTTTTCCAATGGTATTTGGCTTTCCCTATAACTCCCTAGGAATGAGGGTATATGAATTTTTTCATCCATTACCCCAGCCAGAAAATTGAGGTCGGCTTAGCAAGTCTTTATAGGTCAGCCCTGAAAGTGGGGACATAATTACTATAAGTACAGTATAGATTTTTTCATTTGTAGAGAAACCAAGCAAGAGAACAAGTATGAGGTGCGCATAAGTGATATGAGGTGTGCTAAAGGTACTGGGGTGTCTTTCTGGGATCTAAAGGTGTGTTGTGAAGGACTGAAGTTCTGTGATGTTGTCATGTACACTATTTTGAGGGTTGATGTTGTATTTAGTGGATGTTGTCGTTAGTAGATGTTTTCATCAATGGATGTTTTCGTTAGTGATTACATTATGAGAATGATGTTATGAATATTTCTAGTGTTTAAAAGATTGTATATGGAATGAAGCATGCAGGTTAAGTTAGAAGTACTCTTTGTATGAATATGTTGGATTGGTGTCTATACATATCTTATTGAGTCAATGCTAATTTGAGGAGATTAGTGTCTCCAGTAGGTTGGTTCCTACATCTTGTTGAGTTGGTGCTCAGTTGAGGATATTGGTGTCTCTAGTAGGTTGGTGCCTACATATTGCTGATTTGTTTCTTAGTTAAGGAGATTTGTGTCTCCAGTAGGTTGGTGCTTACAGTCTTTGTAATAGCAGGTTGGTGCCTGCATAAATTTATAAATATAATTTTATGGTTTTCTCTCGATTGGGTTTCCATGTTAAACTTTGTGTGTAAATTTGGATGAACCTACAAAGATAAGATCTAGCTAGCAAAGGACATAGACAGTTTGCAGAAAAATGAGAAAAGATGGAAATGAGAGAGAGAAAATAAAAGAATTGTATTAACTCAATGAATGAATGATAACTTACACATGATATACTATGTATAAATCAACTAATTTTCACTGGAAGAGAAGACAATGTGCCATAGTGGTGGTCTAGAGTGATCTAGACACACAGTGGTAGTTATGGGTGTTAACTGCCACCTAGTCTAAGTCAACTAGCCTCTCAGTCCTTAGTTAACTGACTGAAAGCATTAGTAAAGTGCCACCTTGGTGATAATCCCAAGGAAAAGGTGCATTAGCAGTGATGATCTCAATGCTTCATGGTGATGGAACCAATGTGGCATCAATACTCCACTCAACTGATCCAATTGAAGTGTGAACTGAAGAGAATATTCCCCTAGAATGTAGGAAATGAATATTATTCCTAAAATGTAGGAGACTGGATAATGACTAATAAACATAGGGAAAACCTTAGGAAAAATAAATCCTAGGTGTGTGTGAAGTATCTCCAACACCCCCCATGAACATCACTATGGTGAAAATAAAAGAATGGGTCCCAAAAACGAGGCCATGTTAGGTACCCGAAAGCAAAAGACACACTGAAATAAACAAGGAAAGAGGGAAAACCTCATGGGAAACCCCCCCTCAAGGTACAATGTATCAAAAAATAACTGACAATTTCTAGGAAATAGTGTCCTTCAATCCAAGACGATTGCGCATAGAATGGTGTTGAAACAGACACTGACACTGAGAGGGGGGTGAATCAGTGTCTTGAACTTTTGACTTATTTTCACACTTTCATAGATTAACTGAATTAACTGAATAAGATATGTGCAGATCAATTAATTATTCATAAACATGTATAACACAAACTGTATGAAGTAGATAAAATATCTTTCTTTTATTTATTTAACTTTAATGAATACAAATAAAATCAAACTTTTAATATCTTCAACTTCAACTAAATATGATATATACAACTCTCTGATATAAGAACCAGTTTGTAGTTCTCAAACCCAACTGAGAAATGAGGAATCCAACCCTCATAACAAGACTAAACTTGTAAACAGGAACCAACCTGATAGAATGAACTTCCATTCAATCCATTATATATATATATATATATATTCGACCAAGACACTCTCAGATTCACCACCACTTCTGGTTTATATAGTATTTCAATAGGTATAGGATTTGAACCATTGTGTCTTTTTGACATGAACCATTGTACCCTTTCATTTAAATGATAATGTTAAACTTTAAATAATATAATATTTCCTTTTTATTATTTATTCATAATTCTCATGTTTTAATTATTCTTTAATCATGATTGTGTATCGGTTCATTAGTCTATAGATCTCGTATTGTTTTGAATTCGAGTCTTAATAAATATGCGCTCCCTTCAAACCAAAATCCGTGTAAACATGAGCTCGAAACCATGAGCTTATCCATTACAAGCATTGGTTTGTTAGTGCTCTCTTATTCTTATTCTACATGGGATCATATTCAAATGTCTGAGGGCTTATTTACTTCTATCCCCTTTAGCTTCTTTATGTTATCACATGACTAGTGTTGGAACCAGGTTCTCCGATACTTCGGCCTTCCGGATTCCGACCTTTGCAATCCTTGTATTCTTCCATATTTTTTACCTTTCGGAGTGGTTACATCTCATGTTGGCTAATCCAATGTCTAGCATTAATCCCGAATTTCTCATATTGATGGTCTAGTCTAATCCTTGTGCATTCGTTGAACTTTTTCTTTTAGATGATAGACGACTCTAACTTAATCTTCAATTGATGTGGACGGTTGTCATCTACTCCATAACTTTGGAGATTCATGACTCTAGGACTCTGGGTTACTAGAAATATGAAGTAGTTCAATTCCTTCAGAGGTTTACCTACCGAACAAGTCATAAAATGGCGGTGATCGCTTGTTATCGATTAACACGTCATGCTTACTCTATTCCTCCACTTTGTTTGATCAATGGTCGAGAATTCTCATGAATTAGATAAATGATTAACATTACTTCATGATTCTGGATTACTCTATCCTTCCACTGTACTTGATCGAACGATCAAGTAATATTCCGTAGGATCTTAGATCAATGGACAAATGTTAATTCGTGACTTCAGCTTTTGGCATTTCAAATATTTTAGATGGTAGGAGAAGATGGATATCCCTGGGGTGATGTGCAATGTTGATGTCACTCAAGATGACGTGGACCCTAATTCTATGTGCCACGTGTCACCTTGATTCATGAATTTCAAGGTCTTTATGTGCCACAATGACCTTGACATTTGTTACCACCTAATTGGGCCACATGTCATATTTGTCTCCTGCCACTTGTCTCCCTCATGGATCATGGAATTTCACTTTGTGGATTCGGTACTTCATGGCTTTGGGAATTTTTCACTTTTATATCAACCTTCGATCATCATCGAAGTGTTGAATATGTTTTTCCATTGTTTGATCTTTCCTTGTCTTGATCCGACGACCTTTATTTACTCTGGGAATTTGTTCCTTTGGCCCCTCTTATCCTATCCTTCCACTACTTCATCCAATGATCGAGAATGGTCCCGAAATGGATAAACAGTTAGCGTTACTTCTGGACTTCAGGATTTCAAGGCTTACCCTATCATTCCACTATACGTCGATCAACAGTCAGTGGGATTTCCCAACTCTTCCTTTGATCTGATGGTCGATGGGAATTTGTGACTTCAGGGCTTTGGCCTTTGGGTATTCCTACATGATTCAGACTTCTTTTTTCCGGAGTTGACCACCATTGGACTCACCTATCCTCATCCAACGGTCACCATGTGCTTCCCAAATTGATGCCTCTCATTCACTTTGGGACTTCGGGGATCGGGACTTTGGGTAGTCTTGGTTTTTCTGAACTTATTATTTCCGGAGTGGTCAACGTCGAAGTTGACCACCTTCTTTCCTTTAGTATGATCTGACAGTTCAACATTTCCATTCCAGATCGACGGTCAACATTTAATTCTAAATTCAATCTTTATCTAACAGCTGAGAACTCATCCAAAGCTCCTTCCTGATCAACAATTAACATTTATTTCATGACTTCAAGATTTCATGGATTATTCATTGTCTCCAGTAATTGCCAAAGTGGTGAAGTTTCGAAACTTATGCTATCCTTCCACTTGGTTTCGATCTGATGATAGGGATAGATCCTGAACTGATCTAATGGTTGAGCTCTCACTTGAATTTCCTCCACAAAATCAAACGAATCTTATTTAATCCCTCTCGATCTATGATTCTGGCTTTGATCCAACTGTTCATAATGCTACTTCTCCAGAACTAACAGTTGAGATTTTTTTACTGTAACAAAGTTTCCTTACGATTCTTGAAGGGTTTTAGTGCTCTTCTTTCTGATCTGTTCATCACTATTTCTCCTAAGATTTTAATAAATGTTTGTGGATTCTTTTATGCACTGATATTTAGTCTCTAACCCTCCTGAGCTCTTAATTCATTATGCTTCATTACTCCTTATGTACGTGGATTCTATGCATGCTACCTCTCCTAATATTTAGGAACATAGGATCACTATTGATCCTATTGTGATCAACAAAGGTCATGAATTGATTATGCCCCAAGGTGAGTCTACCTCTACCCCAAGGTGATCTTCCTTTTCCTCTATTTATTGTACATGTTTGACTCATGTTTCCATCAATGAAAACATACAACCAATAATGAAAAAAAATGGAGCTTCTGCTCAGTGAAGGTCTTGATGAAGAAATGGAGCAACCTTCTCATGTAGCTCATGCATCTCTTTCATGAACTGTGAGACTTCTCTAACTACATAGGAGAGGCTTGGTCTGGAGTGTGTGAGATACAACAAGCTACCCACTATATGTTTTTACAATTTGATTTCCATCAGTGGAGTGTCCCCACCATCCTCAAGTCTAACTCCTGATAGGAAAGGAGTCAGGGAAGACTTGCATTTTGTCATGTCAAATCGCTCAAGGAGATCTAATTCATAATTGGCCTAAGACAGTTTGATTCCTGATGCATCCTGACTGATCTCAATACCAAGGAAGAAATGTAGTGGACCCATGTTCGTCATCAATAAATTTTCATGTATAACCTCTTAACTCCAATAATCATTGAATTCGAGCAACCGGTGATCAACAAATCATCAACATACAGAACTATGAGTAGAAGTGAATCAACCGTCCTAAGCATGTAAACGTTTGGGTTTGAATTACAACGTACAAAGTTTTGTGATAGTAGGTAGGAGTCCATATTGGAATACCATGCCCTCAGGGCCTGCTTGAAGTTATAAATGGACTTCTTTAGTCGATAGACCAAATATGAATCATGCACGACGCCCTGGGGCTGCTCCATATAGATCTCCTCATAGAGATCTCCACGAACAAATGCATTCTTCAAGTCCATCTGATGGAATTCCTATCCCTTGGTTGTTTGTTAGGTTCCTAAGCTGCACATAGGTAGAACAATATATTCATATGTAATAAAGGTCAATATTAATAACGCTTTTAATAGAATAGAATAAGGAATATGTAAGAATACCTAATAGAAGCTTCCGCTTCTAGAAGGATCTTCCTCTAGATGCTTCTTTTTAGTATAAATAGGAGTCGAGGGTATGAGA
>SNQJ01S0040967.1:124968-137071 GCA_010110895.2 Picea sitchensis
CCCTCTTCCCCCCCCCACTACCTCTCTAGAGACCTTACAATATTCTTCTTACGGTACCTCTTCCTCAACTGTATCATCATAATTTTCTGGAGGAACAGAAACAGAATTGTCGTGCACTTCTAATATCCTTTGCAAGCAGACTGTAAACTTTCAAAATTTAGACCTTTTGTGGTCGGGTTTGGTCGGTTTGGAGGAAAAGGTTTTCTAAAAGGAGGTTTGAAGCTCCCTTTACTTGTATATGCCTCCTCAGTCGATATTTTCAAGTCAACGACTTGATTGTACAATTTCTGGAAAGCTTTATGCAAGCTCTCCAAGTCTAACATTTCTTGTTGATTTTTAGGTTGGGGAGGCCTAGTGAGGATTTTTATTTTCTTCTTAGAAGAAGAAGTTGTTTCATCTTCACTATTTAGATTATCTTTTAATCTTAATATATCTTTCTCAATTTGACTTGCTTCCTCAAAGTCATCTAACAACATGTTATTTTTTGACCTTTTAACCCATGTGGCTATGTTATTGTGCAAGGCCTTAGATTAGTATACAACAATTAAACTTTATGTGTGGGCATCGAATCTGCAGGGATTTTTTTTTTTAAAGTAAGAAATCTTTGGTTAAAGTCTTTCACTTTTTCTTTAAGGTTCATTTTTAAGCTAGAGAGTTCCATAACCAAGACTTCCAGAGATTTATCATCTCCGAATTTTTCTAGAAAACATGTTTCAAACTTGTCCCAAGAGACGATGGTATGGGGATGTTGAGTGAAATACCATGTTAAGGCATTTCCCTCGAAAGTATAAGGAAATAATCTGCACACTACATCTTCATGATCAACATTCTAGAGTCTAATGGCCAACATAAATTTATTGATGTGATCCTCAGCTGATTTCTTCGAATCTGGTTCAAATTTGGGCAGCAATTTCTCTGGATGTTTAGGTAATGGGTGTTGGGGTCCATATACAACCATGACATCTTGATCGAGCCAGGGTCTAGAAGGATTATTTTAGTTTTCCATGGGAGTTGGTGGTATCATAGGATGATATGGTTCAGATGAAGAACTTCCTTCATCTGAAGACTCTCCTCCTGAAGATGATGGAGAATACCCAGGTGGAGATGGTGGAATACCAAATCCTTCATCTCCAAGGATAGATGTTTCAGTAGGATTTGTAGTATTACCACCTATAGGGTTTTTAGGCAGACCAATGCCTTGATTTTTTTATTGAAGGTTTGTGAAGTCAAGGGGTTGATTGAGTTGTCTACTAGGTTGTCTTATACAGGATAAGGCACTATGGGTTCTTATGAGTGACTGGCGGAAAATTTCTTGGATGTCAATTCCTTGACGGAGAGGTGTCGGTGGTTCGACAAGAATATCAGGGTTATCGTTTGAGGTAGTTGTTGTTTCAAGTGTAACGTTTGTGTCAGAGAGACTACATGTTACGATGGGAGTGTGAGTGTGTGGGGGAGTCTTATGACCTCCACGTGCCACTAATTAAATTTAGAACCTCCTTCTAGCGCAATTTGTTGACGGGCGTAAATGACACATCGTCAACTGGAAGGTCAAATATGGACCGGGGTTGTCTAAATAACCCAAGCTGTTTGGAATGAAATGACCTGATGGGTTTAATTGCTTTGTTGGCCAACTAAAGTCCTAGAAACAAATAAAATAAATGAAACTAATATAAAAGCTATGATACTAAGGATATAAATTTACTAATTACAAGTGTTCAAATAAAAACATGAATATGTACAAATGATTATGAACAGTCTATATACAACTTGAAGGGTTTACTGGAAATCTTATGAAATGGATATTAAAAATGTTTATAAAGAGATAAAGAAAGCACACACATTTTTTGTTTTCTTCTGAATATTTAAATATCTAACACTAATGCATACTAAAAATATATAATTGAAATAAGAACAAATAAACAGTCAAAGCTAATTCATGCTACCCTTATTTCATTAATAAATCATTTAACTAAATAACAAGTAATCTAACCTAAAACTAATCGATCAAACTGAATTTATCTTCATGTGTAATTCGAGCTCCTAATTGTCCTGCATGTGAGGGATACCTATGACAGAATAGTGCTAATACTTCCAGAACAAACTCAAAGATGCATTGGAGTGAGAATATAATAGAAAAATGATAAATGTACAGATCTGGTGATCTTATGATAATCAATACTTAAAAAGAGAGGAAACTCAATTCAAAGTATTCATATTATCTATCATTTAATATCCAGAATAAATCAATAATTATAAAATGGTAGATTGATCACATATACAAAATGGAATAACAAATCATAGACAACATATAAATACTAAATAGTATGAAATACCATATGATAACCAGACTAAAGAGGCATCAAACATAATAATATTTCATAAGATAGAGACAATAGAAAAACACAATGGGTAAGTGTCACACAGGTCTAAAGCCAAACGGTGAAGAACTTCTCCATATCAATTTTCAAAATCATATGTCCATAATGTATCCCAACCAAAGATATCTTCACTACTAACAATGATAACTATTTAAACTATTTTTGGATTCACAAACTGTTATCATGAAAGATAGAGTGCAATCCCCCAAAACTAGATAGTTTTACAAAAATAGTACAACAAGAAACCACTCCTATAGGAGTTTGTTTATCAAAATAATAACAAAGTTTTATCAAAATAAAATAAATAAACTACTGAATAATAGAGAGTATGATCCAAGATGGTTTCTCCATGTAAGCAACATCATAATTATCATTTTCCTATAGATAGAAAAATGAAATTGATATTCAGAAAATAATGCTAACTAATAATCAGAAATAGACTGGCTACAGAATCAGAGATTTTGTAGCTAGTCTTATATTAACCAAGAAAATCAAAATTGAATATTCCTATTTTGAATTTCATAAAAAAATGAAATGAAATAAAATCAAACAAAATCACTTTTACCATTAGAAATTAAATAGTGAAGGATCGGACAGTTCTGAATTAATCATGGCATTGAAGTTTGTTGCATTTTTTATAATTATATTACTGGATCTTTTGGGTCTTTCATTTCCCCTTTCTGTGCATGCTTTCAAATCTTACTTTTCTCGTTCTAGTAGGGAATTCTGAGTAGCCATATGTTTTACTTGCGCCTGTAGCAATGGTGTGTCCCTGTAATAGTGTTCTACCCAATCCAAACAATTGTCACAATGTACCGGTGCTATAGCAGGTCGAGCTGGAATGTATTCAGCAACGGGTATTTCATGCTTCCTTGTGGATTGTTTCAAGTCATGGATAATTCCAGTAAAGCCCTCTTGGCCTTTCAGAAACGTGGGTAAACTAGAGACAAATTCATACTGCTCATATTGACCAACAATTTCATTCTTGAGACATTGGTTGTCTGGATCTTCCTAAGCAAGGAAATCATTGATCTCTTCATCTGAACAGTGATCAATAAACTCAATCGTAGAGATCGAGCTCAAATGATCCTTTTTTCGATTCCTTAAACTTCTAGATATCAATCAACCAGATCTCTTATTCATAAAATTTATATCTAGGCCTTGTTATTTCTTATCCTTACCAATTTTCTTTATAGTAGGTTCGTCACTATGGCCCTGATTTAGTTTGTCAGCAAGAAAAGAAGATACATTTCCTTTAATTCGTCCACTACCTGTTCCAATGATTTTCTGGGAAAAAAAGTGCATCGTGATGTTTTAACCATGGGGGTTTGCAAAGCAATGGACATACATTCATTAACATCACAGTCGATATGTGAATTGAAACCTGGAATCTTGGTCACGAGATTATCTGAAATGGGGTTCACATTTATAGGTGAATTCACTATATTGTCGGGTTGGACAAAACCGTTTCGACTTAGGAAACTCTCCCAAGTGTCCCTGATTTTTGACAGGTGCGATAGCAATAGGATTTTTATAAGCCCTTGATGAAAGAGGCTCGACATAGAGTTCATGATCTGTCTCTTATATCATTTTGACATTTTATATATGCTCATTAACAAGTAGAACAACATGTTTATTTTAAAACCTATGAACAACATCAGCAGTCGGATGTGGTATAAAAATACCAAACCATACCTTCCCTCGCATGTTATAAAATGTTTCAAAATCAAAATAACACCGTGCCATCGAGGTTTCAAGAGGTTAATAGGAATACCTTTAGGGCAGCAGGTAGACTCGTGAGAGACCATGAATAAGATCAATGGAACATCTTCCAATTTAGCATTCTTGAACCACTTTTCACCTTCCTGTGGGAGTCTTGTCACCCAAGTTATAAAGTCCTCTGTGACCTCCAATTGCACATCCTTGACCTTGGCTCTAAACGCATCAAAAGTTTGCGCAAAGTCTTATGCGACCGCAAGGTTGTAACCTTCAAATTTCCTGAGGATGATATCCCAACCGTGAGCCTTCAAATAATCTATGACATCATCTTCGGAAAGAAGGGAATGAAAACCATTAGGTTCAATCTGAATGATATGGTCCATGGTCACAGTGAAATAGACACAGTAGATATTGTGGGAGGGAGGCTTAAGATTCCAATAAACGAGTAGCAAAGAGAGGTCTGTGAAAACTAAAATGGCCCGATACCTACGAAGCTTGGAGATTGTCATGCTTGATAAATTAAGTTTGGAGAGATAGAAAACCAGGGGGTGCGCAAAACTATGAGCCATTACCCATAATGAAGAACAAACGCTCAACCACAATCAAATTCTAATTCGAATAATGAATGGGTTCATTAATTTCACAGGACAATAGGATGAGGTGTATTCTTAGGAACATCATACATGTACAAAATGACATGACAACGACATGACCGATATAGAAAAGAGCATGTATCAATTTCTAACCCAAGGTTGCAGCGCGAAAATGATCAAACCATAAAATCAACCATGTATAATACCATCATACATAAAAATTTGACAAACAATTAATCAATGAGCTCATAAAACTTCCATTTAGTAACATATAGGTGCCTTCAAAGTGTAATCTCTTAGGTAGAAAATACAAACTACAGAATCATTACACAAGACAAGTTTGTTTTTTTAATTTCATACTTACAGTCATGAATTTTAAACAAAACAAACGAAAATTTAAACGAAAAAATCATAAGATAAGTTTAGCCCAAACATGGCCCCGAAGCCTAAAAACAGAAACGTTTATAACCACAAGGAGGAGGCAACTACATAAATATTTTAACTCTTTGTGATGATTTTTAAATGTGATAAAAATTGACATAATTGGCGGTTGCCAACAAAACGTCACTCTTAGTGTTTATGCAGAAACCCTAATTCGGTAGCAGCTGCAACACTAAAAACTGAATTTTGGAGAGGTTGCACTAAGGCTAGACACTTATTTACAAACTGTGAGTTGGTCTCTTTTAGGTCTTCTCTGATACCATGTTGATATTTTACTTATGAAGCTAACAGTTACAGTAATTCTTTATTATTACAATCATTTAGCACATTAACTGCATATATAAGATCACTAAAAGAGAAGAAATAACAAAAACAATATAGACACAAAGATTATCCTGGGAAACCCTCTAGGGGGAGAAAACCTAGAAAACTTCCTCAATATAGATTAGCCAACCAAGAAAAATATTCTCTCCAAGAGATAACTAACCAAGAAGAATATCCTCCTCTAACCCTTCACTAGGAAAGAGTAGCGCACCACTTAACCAAGATATATCCAAGAGAAATACCAAAACCCTCCACCAAGTCACCTCCTAGTTGCAGCAGTGTCTCCCTCTGAAACTTGTGCACTTGTCTTCTTGACTGCAAAGCTAGTGAGTAAGTGTACAAATTTGATGAAAGAGCATCCTTCCACCTCAGCATGTGCCAGCAATCCAGCACATCCTTGCACATTCAAGAAAGGGAGAGAGGAGCCATCCCTTTCATTTTGTCCCTTGAACTTTTAAAAATTCAATGTAATTTAATTGTAATAAATTATTGTAAGGATAGAGTAAATCCAAGTTGTCCTTTGTACAAGATGTGTATAGAGTTTCCTTTAATAGGCTTGAGTTCTATATATCTCGAGCTTTGCCTTAGATCTGAAAATGTAAATATTCATTCAATAAAACTTAATGAAGGTAGGTACCTTGCAGGGAAAGCTCGATGAGCCCCTCTTGTATAAATCATTGTAACATATGCCTGGTAGAGGTTGTTGAAGTTTGATTGTAAATAATTTTAATCCAAGGAGAGAAGAGAGATGAGGCTCTATTGCAGTCCGGCCTTCACGTATTGTAATAAAAAATTTAGATATTAGTACAAACATATAATATGTTCCTTCATCTAATTCTCTTCGTGTTATATGGGTGTTTTATGAATGTATTTGAATGGTTATTATGTGTGTTTAAGTGTTGTAGATGTATGAATAGGTTTCATTTGCAATAGGAATATATAATTCTCTATATTTGTGACTTTGTCTAAGAATTTTGGGTTCTTTAGGCTTGTGCAAGGAGTGCATGACAGGGTATAGATACCTCTATAGCCAACGCAAGGAGTGTGTGTTTTAGACTTTGTTTGATTTCATAAGAGAATGTGTCAGGTGGGCACACCAAAACAATTACAAACTCAGAAGGATCCTCAGAGTTACTGAACACTCTAGAGGAAATCCTATGCAGAGAAAACAAAAAAAAAAGTTAATGAACACTCTGTAAGATCTACAAAGAGTGCATTGAGCAGGAAGTTTTGACGAGGGAACCAGGATCCCTTTGGATAATAAAGTGACAGACACCATTGAGGTTGATTCAAATTAGAATCTCAAGTGAAATAAAGTTTTTGAATACTCTATCAGCTTAGTAAGGATTTCTTTGAGCGAGTGAAAGGAGCTCAGAAGAGAAAAAAATTTAGAGTTCTATGAGAGAAGAGTGTAAGGGAAGACACCCCAAAGTTGTTGAACACTCTAGTACCTAGTTGAAGGAGGAAGTACTTAAGAGTTACTGAATACTTTGAAGGAAGGGTCAACGAGGAATGCTTTGAGCAGGTGCAAGAAGTGCACAGAGCCAACACCTTTCTAAAGTGTTGGAGAGATTGAGGAGAACTAGATTTGTTGAACACTTGGGGGAGAGCTCTGCACGTGTTATTTGAGTAGGTGCAGAGAGTGCATCAATGAGCCTGAAGAGTTCAGGACTCAAGAAAACACATGTCCAATGTGTGCACGAGGCCAACACTTAGACCAGTGTTGAGAAGGTCTCAAGGGAGAAAAGCATAAGGAGTGTGTCAGAGGTAAATAATTTAAGACTTTACAAAGCTCAGGAGGAGGAGTGCAATTGTGCACAAAGACTCTGCAAGGTGTGCAAAGGTCAAGAACCCTTTCTAGGGTGATATTGTGATGACAACATAGATTTCACGCAGTGTGAACCTATTCCAAGTTCATAATATCAGGAGGAATAGAGTTGAGTTTCCAAGAGGGCACTATAAGACATATGGAGGAGCAGAGAGCCGAGACTCTTAGGATTCTGAGAACACTTTGAAGCTCAAGAGAGAATCAATGGAGGTGCACACAGAGGTGAAATTACTTCAAGTTCCAAATCTCAAGAGGTGTAGTGCAAGTCTGTACCCCAAGAAATCGGGCTTGAAGGAGGATCAAAGGTCACAACCTTTGAATCTTCTTAAAATCATTCATCGGAGGGGAAACTTCTAGGATATGCAGGAGGAGCAACAAATGTCATTAGATTAGTTCTAGAGAATAAATCTAGACCATTGAATCTTATGTCTAGACATCAGGATGAGTGCACAAGGAGGAAGACAGGTCCCAGTCGTAGGATCTGAGCGAAGAGGACCAATAGTCATTGGCTTTAGGTAAGTGCACAAGACTTAATCCCCTTACGTGCACAGGAGAGAGGAACAGACAAAGTCCTGAAGTCTCGAAGTGGATCGAGACCGTCCATCCTCAGGAGGGACAAGTGGCAAAATATTTGAAACTTTGAAGCCATAACACTCTGGGAGATTTCAGATGAGGAGAAAGAAAAATTGTTGAAGCTCAGGGAGATGAAGAAGATCTCGCCATCCTGGTCCTTGATCGCCAGAAGCATGTGGCATCATATCGTGCAGTTCAGAGTTCATCTGAGTCATCTGCCATAGTGGACAGATGTCACCAGATCTATCACTTCGGAGTTTTGACACTCCAGAGGATTCACAGCAAGGGGTGTTTGGACATGAACTTGCAGAAGCTAAAGTGGATATGGGATGTCGATAGTGGAGGATGTGTATCTGGAGATCTGACACTCTGGAAGGGTTTCACTCCGGAGGTTTGTGATATTGGAGACTTTGGAACTCCCAAAGCATGGGGTCCTAGAGTTAATCAGGTTCATTGATGCTCTGAGGATGCGTGACATCATATTGTGAAATTCAAAGGTTTAGTATTCCGACAGTTTTGCGGAGAGGTGTTTTGGATTCCACTAAATCCTAGAGCCTTAAGAGATTAGGGTTGTTTATTGTGGATTTTTATCCCTCTCACGTCAATTCAGAACTTCTCCAGTTTGGAGTTTAGGATAATTAGCATGTTATCAATTGAAAACACCCCGATCCCAAAGCTCTGAAGCGCCTTTTGATTTGGTGCTTGGTCATAGCCCACGGTCATATGTTATTGTCGTCAGGAGAAAAATGGCTAGAGCCTAAAATCTAAATTTGAGGGCATGGAGGCTTAGAGAAAGCACCTGAAAGGTTCAGGTCAGCACATGCGTGCATCACGTGAAGTAAGAAAGTCCTGAATTCTTCCGGTATCATCATATTTTCCCAGTGATTGGCACAGGGTCTCTTAGAAGGACTCTGTGAAGGGTTGAGGATCCCCATTTGTTGTTTCGAGCATGGGGAAGAAAACATAGGCCTATGCAAAAGGTTTTGGGGCTCAACAGGAGCCTGAGAGTCAATTAGACTCCATCCTTTTGAACGATCCTAGACAGGAAGGTCGACCAGCCCCGGGAGGAAGAGGGGGTTTGCATTGAAATGAGGTGTTGGCCTCACTTATAAATAGTAGTCTGGCCAGCTTAAAATTAGGTCTGGGCCGACCTATCACTTTACCCTTTTAATTTACATTTAATTTTTAAGGCACAATATAGCTGATTTTTGCAAAGGCACAATAGGGCCTTATTAACAAATATAATATAATAATATTATTTAGGGTTTGTGTTGGTCAAATAAAATAAGGATATATTATGAGGCTACTCAAGTTTCAACATTTTAAAACTGTGGAGCAGTTTTTCCTATAGAGCAATGCACTGTTGATCTCAATTCGAAAGAGATATGTACAATCCATCGAAGGTGCCCATTTGGAGTGTTGAAGAATAGAGCTCAAATGGGACTTCGAAAAGAAGGTATCAAAGAGGAATATTCTTTGATATCATTGAAGCTTCTTATTTGAAGTTTAGAAAATTAGGGAATCTTTGTCGATCCACCAAGAGGGTATCAAAGAATATTCTCTTTTGATACCATCGGAACTTATCACTTGAAGTTCGAAATATTAGGTAAGTTTCATTTCTATGACCAGAGGCTATTGACTAATATTCCCTTTCTATACCATTAGAACTTATCACTCGAATTTCATAAGATTAGGTAAGTTTCACTACTCCGAAAAAAGGGTATCGAAGAATATTATCTTCTCGATACTGTTAGAAATTTTCATTTGGAGTTCAGAATATTATGGAAGTTTTGTCACTCCGACAAGAGGGTATCAAAGAATATTCTCTTCTCGATACTGTCAAAACTCTTCTAAATGAGATCTTCTAAAATAATATCTCTAGAAAATATGACGGCTAAGAATGATCTCGACTGATCTGACAACTCTCTTTCTTTCGGGATTCTCTTCTTCAGACTTCCAAATTATGTCTGAATTTAGACATTTTGAAACCATCCTTCTGAGGGATTAACATTTCATAATGGATCTAACTAATATAACAAATCTTTTTCTTTCGATCTCTTGTCATCAGACTCCCTCCTTCATATTGAACCGCACACCTGAATCTGAAGTCCTTCTGACACTTCCTTCCTGAAGACCTATCGGGAATGCCTTTCTTAGACCTCTATGATTAAATCTTGACTGTGGATCCTCACGATAGAATTAATCTAGGTCATTGATCTATGAAACTACACAGTTTCCATGAAACAAGTAGGAATTTAGCTTCCAAGGATGAATTTGGCTCCACAACTGCAAATCGATGCCATAAATCACTTTGTTGACTAGTGTGAACACTGAAACTCCAAGTTTTCTTAGAATTTGGGGGTTTCACTTCTATTCTTCTTTATTTATCCCCAAATTTGTAACAGACAAACCTGCACAGTGAATTTGAAAAATTCACAAACGTTTTGGCCCATGTTGGAAGATTGGTTGTTGTCATTGATGTCAACCTTAGTCATGGGTTTTGGACCGCAAGATTGATAACGGTATTTGGACATGAAGGAAAATGCACATGCATATACAACACCCATGAATGTATAGTATATATCATGTTGTTTCAAGTGGTATGTGGCACGTCACGTGGATCCTCATGGTCGAGTAGAAATGAAATTTTTGAATATGACAAAGTGAATTGAAGAAGAAAGTACATGTAGGCCTTGAAGATAATTAAAGAAAAGAATTACAAAATAAGAAAGTTTTAGGTCGGCCCTAATGTTAAAATGAAGTGACATAAATGGTATAAATAAACATCATTATACATTCATTTTGATACAAGTTGAATTTCAGAGGAAATAGGAAGTAAAGAAGGCCAGATTTCAAGGGAGGATGAAGTCTTTTGGTGATGTGTTCTAAGGTATTTTATTTTCAGGTCATCTTACCATTTTTGCTATAAATTTGTTTCTAGAATGATTCAGATGGTAAAAATTTCAGCTCTTGATTCTCTATAATTATGGAGATACACTCTGTGGAAGATAGGGTCTGTGACTAGTCCTGAAGCTATTCAATAAACAGGTGTTCCGGGTAAAACACTCATAACTTATTCATCAATAATCCAAATGAAGTGGGAAAAAATTCATTGGAAAGAGTACGGACTGTAGTTTCATGTGTGCAAGTTTCATAATCAGAAGTTAATTATTGAGCGCGGGGCATTCTGTGCAAGTTCACTCTCTTGAATAGACCAAAATTGAATAAAGTCTACCATTCTTTCTATAACCTCTTTTTGGGGAGGATTCAAGGAGTGAAAATTGGAGGAGTTTCAGAGAATAAATTGAGTAATATTATCTATAGGATCATATTACTCCAAGAATTGAAGAATTGCAAAAATTGAAGAAGTCTCAAGAACCATTATCAAGTTCTATGTAATGATTGGTTGATGGTGATGATTTAATGTATATTTTTATTATCTCTTATATATTCTTGGGTGGAAGGAAGGGGAAAGGATGGAAATTTCAACTCTCTCTTGATATTGGAGGATTGTATCTTCCTCTTGGAGGTTTATCCCTCCCTTTACAATTGGAAGTTGTAGCTACCTTTGGAAGTCATTACTTCGCTTGAACAATAACTATTGATTATTTCTCATATATTGTGCATGGTGTATTGTGGTACATTGGTGTAACTCTTATACTATTGTTCATTTATCATTGGATATAGTTGAATGGTTTAAGTATAAGTTGAAAAAGGTTTTAAATTTTACTTTATACTGATTCACCCCCCTCTCAGTATCAACAATTGGTATCAGAGTGGGTTACCTTCAATACAGTTTAACCACTGGAAGGAAGATCCTAAGAAGAAATGGAAGACAAAATTTCAAATGGGATTCCACCATTTGATGGAATGCATTTTGAATACTGGAGTAATAGAATGGAAACTTACTTAAAAGATCTTGGGATAGATGTTTGGTTCTCAGTTGCTTCAGGGTACAATGCTTTCAAGAAACCAAAGACTATAGCTCAAAAGGAAGCAAAAAGGAACAACAAATTGGCAATAGATACCATCCTGGATGGATTGACAGATTCAGTGAAATCCAAGGTGTGATCATGTGCATCATCAAAAGAGCTTTGGGACAAGCTACAATACCTTTATGTAAGGGAAGATGCAGAAGAAGCTGAAGAAAATTACAACATCTCAGATTTCAAAGAAAAAAATAGAGGTCAGTTCTTTTTCTTTAATTGTGAAGGAGTAGGTCATGTTGAATTTGAATGTCCTCATCC
>SNQJ01S0040968.1:34166-77315 GCA_010110895.2 Picea sitchensis
TTTATTCAGAGCCCGGTAATCAATACAAAGTCGCCAGGTTCCATCTTTCTTCTGTACCAGCACGATTGGGCTCCCGCAAGGTGATGAGCTAGGACGTATGTGCCCCTTGTGGAGCAGTTCTTGGATCTGTCTCTTGATCTCCTCATTCTCTAAAAAAGAGCGACGATAGACTGGCCCATTGGGAAACGGTGCATCGGGGGTCAGATCGATGGGGTGCTTGACTTGGCAGTGCAGAGGTACCCCTATAGGTGAGGAGAAGATATCTGAGTATTCTTCCATGACCTTATCTACTTGCTTCTGCTGTGTGGAGAGATCGGTCGTAGAGACCCTGGATGTGGCTGCGATCTTTTGCTTATTCTGAGAGAGAATCATGAAGAAGACAAACTTCCCCATCTGAGAGATGACCTTCCTGCATTGCTTAGCAAAGATCAAGGAAATAGCACTAGGTGGGACTGCCTCGGGTATACTGTACAATTTCCTATTCAAAGTAATAATAACACTACGAGGCTTAGACTCATATACAACATGATGTTTCCATAAATAANCTCATATTTGAAGGGCTTGATGCCATACGATAGTCGACACTGTTGGCCGATGCAAAGATTGCTTCCTTGGCGGAGCCATCCAATGGTGTAGGGTTGTGGGTGCGACATTGTTGGCAGGGCCAGTCGCTTGATGACCTCTATTGAGATGAGGTTCTTCTGGCTACCACTGTCAACGATGAAGTGCAGCGGGGTGCCTTTTACCCACATATGTGAATGGAAGAGGTGCTCTCCTTCTTCTGGCTCATCTAGTTCACCAGGTTGGATCTTGGTGGTAGAAACGGTGGCACTGGGTTCTGCATCAATGATCCATCTCCCCCTTTCTGGTTCTGTCTCGGAGTCAGAATCTCCATCTCATTCAGAGGCTTTCACTTCGGCCACCAGCGACTTCTTTGAGCGACAGTCAGCAGTGTTATGCCAAGGGCTCTTATGGAAGTCACACCACTTCCCGGTATCTTTCTTTGTCTTTCCGGTGTCCTTCTTTGCTTGCATCTTGTATTGGTTGTCTTGATACTATCCATATTTGCTCTGTCCTTTTTTTGGTGGGTTGGGGCCGCCCTTTTCTAGCTTTTTTTGTGAGGGGTTCCCAGGCCCAAATTGCCGCGTCTTTTGTTTGAGCTTCTGCTCGATTTTGATGGCATATCGGTAGGCCGTGCCCAAGGATGAGATGTCTAGAAATTCCATTTCGGTCTAGATGTATCTATGCAGAGCACCACAATACCTGAGCACCAGATGTCGCTCCAAATCTTTGATACCCAACTTAGTGCACAAGGTGTGGAAGATATTTGTGAAATCTGGCACTGCTTGGTCTCTTTCTTGCCGCAGTGTGGTCCATTTGGTATACAAGTCATCATAACTTCCGACAAGGTAGTACTATTCCTTAATAGCATCCCTAAAGGATTCCTAGGTGGCCATGACTGAAAATAATGAGGTTTCCTCTGTTTCCTTTTGCTCATAGAAAGTTTCCCACCAATCTTTGACATGGGGAACGGCTTTGAGGAGCGCAAAAGTAATCTTTTCTCTATTCAAAAATTTATGAACAGAAAAATACCCTTCTAGTAGATTCAACCACTTGTCTATAACATCTGTGTCTATCTGACCTTCAAATATAGGAATATCAAAGTTTATTTGTACCTTGAAGGGGGTGGTGCCTCCGTTCGAAGAAGATGCGTCGCCTATTGGTAGTCGCCGAAGGATTTGCGCAAAACTATCCATCATCTCATTCCTCTGTTGCGTGAGGGATTCCTCAATAAACAGTTTGAAAGGATCTCATATCCCATCATCTTCATTTTCTCCTTCCATGGGAGGTCGCTTGGGCGTGCGAGAGCTTCTTTCCTCAAGAGAAACAAGCTCGAGACCCAACTCTTTGTACTCCGACCTCGTTGGGGACATGCATTAAGACGACAAGGAGAAAACCGCTCTGATACCATTAATATAGATTTTATGAGCAGAACGAAATGAATACAGATTATTAATAGGTTCTTAACACAAAATAATAGAGATACAGTAAAACTGGTTTTCTATTCAATAACGAAATAAGCTGAAACTATAAAATGCAACGGAAACAAGCTTGCTGGAATGGTGGCGGCTTATCTCTGAGAAGAGATGTGACGGTAGCACGCATTCACAAGAAGAAGGTTACAATGAGGCTCTGAAGGCCTTTTTACAATAATAAATAATGCCAAAAAACCTAGACATCCAAAAACCTAACCCTAGGAGATGAAACACCAAAAGTCATGTGGGCCCCGTTTGGGTAAGCTAGTACATCAACTTCCCGGGGTCGTAACTTTTGCATACGATCTTCGTTTTAGGCTTGTGATAGCCCGTTGGAAAGGTATCGCTGAGAAGATTCATTTTGGGGGCTCAATTATGCCTTTGACTATCATTGAGGAGCTCTATGCCTAAAAAACTTCATTTGGGCCCTCAAAATGGCCCCGGAAGTAAAAACTGCTAAAAATAGTAAATTGCCAAAAATGTCAGAAAACTGTTTTGAGCCAGTTGGAAAAGGTGGGTGGCCATCGATATCCATCTGGATCATGAATCATTTGATAAATTTAAAATATTCAAAGCTTTAATTGAGAATCAAACAAGCAATAGGTTAAAAGTAGTAAGATCATAAAGAGGAGGAGAATTCATGTCAAGTGATTTCAAGGAATTATGTGATAAACATGGGATCAACAGAGAATACACAATCCCAAGAACTCCAAAACAAAATGGACTAGTTGAGAGGTTGATGAAGGAATCCCAGTAAGAGAGGTGAGAAATATTGAGTCTGCTACAGAGGACACACCTAAAGCTGAAGATGAACAGGTCCAAGAATAAGAAGGAGAAGACTCTGAGTTAGATAGAAATACTCTACATGACTCAAATAAGAGAGTCCATCCTGTCAGGGGGAATATGCATTGGTTGAATATTCGATTCCTCTGAAAAGTACTACAACAGCTCAGGGGGAGCATGTTTTCTTTGATATTGATGTCAAAGGGGGAGAAAAGGTGTGGTCTGGATGCTATAGTTGGAGGTCTAAGAAGAACAGTGCAGTCCTTCAGGTTTGCCATCAATGCCAAAGGGGGATATTGTTGGCATGTTTACAGGAAGAGTGTGCTTTTCATTAATGGAAAGAACAACAGCGACGATGGCATATTGGTAGAAATGACAGCAAACAAGAAAGCAAGAGACCATGAGAAATTGTTGTCTACAAGCTCAGGAGGACAAGCACAGGGAAGAGAATTGGAGTTTCCAGATAGCCATAGGTTATCATGAAGGTAGCAAGGAGCATGCACATGATTCCTTAGAATTTGTGAGTTTGCAGAAGGAATCAAGCTCAGGAGGAATAGTGCAGAGTTGCATGCAGAGTGCAAGTGTGTGCTAGGGATGAGGTTAACTTCATTTCCAAAGATCAGGAGAGATAGCGTTATTCATATGAAAAAACGAGGTCCAAGAGACAAACTCATAGGAAGAGTGACCATGGTCATTGGATCACCGATCCAGAGGACCAGCAACCATCGGATTGAATTAATGGAAGGATAGGAAAAGCGGGGCAAAACAATTAAGAATTTAATTATCCGAATTCCCGTCAATCGTCAAATCACTTTCGAGTGGAACGATAGGATAAGCTAGAAGAGATGCATCGCAGATATATTGAGCCATATATCTAGGATCATGATCGATGAACAACATTTAGTTCGAGTATAAATATGCGAGGAGGTTAAGCACCGAAAAAATATCACTTCAGATTTTTTAGTTTGAGATTTGAAATCCCAGAAGTCTGGAGACCCGAAGAGCCAAAGTACATTCTTGACCTTCGGATCATCTGAAGAAGATCTCAAGTGTCAGATCGTCTGAAGTGAATCTAGGCCATCTGATCCAGAGTGTCAGTTTGAGATTTGAAATCTCCGAAGTCCAGAGAGCTGAAATAAATCCTCGATGGTCAGATCATCCAAAGTAAATTTCAGCCATCGGATTGATTCAAATGGAAGGATAGGATAAGCAAGGGCTGATATCTGAGATCTTGATCACCTAAATTTCCTTCATCCATTGGATCTCAGTGGTCAATAATCAAGCACTCAGATCTACGACTGACAGGGCATATCAGACCCCCCCGAGATTTCTGCCTTTAACCGTGGGGGGGGTCCGAGTTGGTAGTATTTTCCATGTGGGACCCTCATACATGTCACCTTCCTGTTAACCCAGACCCCCCTCACTCATTACCACTTACCTCCTAACCCCCCCTCCGAATAAACTACCAAACCACTCATACATACCACCTCGACGCTCCACAGTCACACTCCACTACCCACTACACGTCACACTCAACTATCGTGCTCTGCCTCCACACTCCACTACACTGCCTACACATCTCACCCACATCATCATACCACGTCAGGAAAGGATATATGGGAGATCATGTCAGCAAACCATGTCAGCAAGAACGTGTGGCAGACCACGTCAGTGAAGACATGATTCGTCCAATCTAAAAGATCACTTCTGGTGTATTCTCAACCATTGATCATCGTACAATGGAAAGATAGTATAAGTTTTGAAGGGCAAAGTTTCGACAACCATCCATCGTCGAGGAGGAAAGGTGGCACAATATCCACAACTTCATAATTTTGTGGATGGGGAGAACGTGAAATTCATCGAAGACAAATCTTGACCATTGATCGTCAAGAGGAGTACATGTCAGCTGATCTGAGATTTAGAGAAATCTCACTTCAAGGATTTCCAGTTGAGACTTGAGAATCCTGAAGTCCAGAGACACGAAAGGATCATGACCATTGATCTGAAAGGGACACACATCAGTGGATTGTCAGCTCTGGGAAAAAGAAAAGGAAGGTTGAAAGGTTGGAAAGTTGAGATTTCTGAACCCCAAATACTCGAAGGGATTGTGACCATTGATTCAAGAAGACCACGGGTCATTAGATCGTGGACTCTGGGTGAAATTCTTCAGGAGAAAGTGGATTTTGAGAATCGAGACTCTTGAAGCTCGAAAGGTGAAATCGATCTCATCCGTTGGTTTGGAGGGCCACATGTCACTTGGTCGTTGAGACTAAGGATCGTGCATGGATGGAGGAAAGGAAGATAGATAAGAGTCGTTGATTGAAGGAGAACTGTCAAGATCATGATATTGATGGTCCCGTCGTATTGCGGGGTCAGAACATGCTCGGGTCTTAATTTTTTTTGAGTGGGCCACAATTGAAACCACAATTTTAGAGAAAGGGTATGTGGCAACTAAAGGTGGATTGCAGGGAGAAAATTGGTTGATCCCAAAACACTCTTGGACATGCCTGCAATAGTTTTCTTATGCAAGGACGTAGCCCAAGGTCAGATGCGACAGGAAGCTAACGAGAAGAGAGCTCACGCCCGCAATCATGTGGTCATGAGAGATCATCTCCCAAGGTCATATCGAAAGAAGGAGCTAACACTCGCTAGACCAAGATCGCGAAGCACTCAGAAGTTAGGCATGTGGTGACATCAGCTAAGGTTAAGGGAGGAGCTAGCAGGTTGCTAAGCTCCACTTCGGATATTGGGAGTTAGGAGAATCAAGATGTTTGATACCAAGATTCCCGAAGTTGTGAGTCACAAAGAGCCTTTTGGTTAGGTGTATGGTCACCGTCGATGGTCACATGAAGGAAGGGGCTTAGAAGCCAAAGAAGCCAAAATGACTCTCTGTAACTACTGGAACAGAGTGATTGTATCTGCCAGAGAATTCTAAGAGCTTCAGGTTGATCACCAGAGGATATTAAGAGTCTCGAGGTAACTGCCAATGGAATGAAGACTCATCATAGAAACAATTGAAAGATGGAAAAAGTGTTGAAGACTGTAACTACCAGAGAATCCAAAGAATCTCAGGATAACAGCCACTAATGAAGAGCAGACTTAGTATAATCTCTAGAGAGGAAAAAGAGTTGAGTGTATGATCTGCCAGAGGACTTGGCATGATAAATATACGTAGAACAAAGAAGAGATGCTTGCTTCTTTTGATAGTAATTCATGAGGGAAGAAGCAGGTTGTGCGTAGGAGCCAAAGCACACAAAAGAGGCATAGCGCAGAGAATGGAAATGGTGCACAGAGCATAAAACGCACAAGAAATACATAGAACAAAATGCATATCTAAGAGATGAAGAGAAAGATAAGGTGTGCATGTAGAGACAGAGCAGAAGAACAAAAATTTCAAGAAGATGCGAGCAGGAAGACACTGATGCAGGCAGAGAAGAGAAGTGTAGCAGAACAATGATGAGACTAGTAAGTCATTGATAAATATTGTATCACTGTAATAAATTTATGTAACAAAGATTTATATATCAGGGTGGTAGGGTGGTGCTAGGGAGGACTGGTGTCCTCAGAGTTTCAAGTGGGTGCTTGAACACAGGGAGTTGTAGCTTCCATCTGATTGCTGCTAGAAAAACCAGGGTGGTAGGGTGGTGCAAAGGAGAACTATTGTTCTTTGTTATACAGGTCGGTGCCTATCTAACTGGAAGTTGATGCTTCCATCCAGTTGGTGCTAGAACACTCAAGGACTTGGTGCTTCCTTCTAGTGGGTGCTAGAGAATCAAGAGAGTTGGTGCTCTCAGCAAGTTGTTACTTGTAAACCAGAGGTGGTAGCCTCAAAATGAGTTGGTGCTCATAAGAATGATAATGTACAGAAAATAAAGACTAATTATCATATCAAGAAGAAGGGGTTTTATCCATTTATGGGTTTCCTTAGGAATATCTATCTCTGTGTATTTCATGTGTGTGATTGATGTTGAATATTCTATTGCTTACTTCCCTACATTATCATAATAATCATTGAGTGTTCTGTAAAGAGTTTAAAATGGGCATAATTGTTTAAGCACAGTAACAACTGATTCACCCCCCACCCTCTTAGTTTTCCAACATATTGGCCACAACTGGCATATACATGCACATGTAATCTGAATAACCATCCAGGGATGATCAATCACCTAGGATATAAAATCCTAACTGAGCTACCCATTGTTGATCAAGATACCATAGTATCATCAACATCACTCCCACTTTCGAGGGAGGTCCTTTCGAACTATACCAATCTTGTATCGAAAGTGCTCAAACTTTACATGAGATAGAGGCTTGTTCAACACATCTACAACTTGCTCATATATGCCAACATATTGGAGCTTTATGACTCCCCTCTTCACCATATCACAAATGTAGTGATACCAGATTTCTATGTTCTTTGACTTGTCTTGGAACATAGGGTTCTCTATCATATTTATGCAGCTTTGGTTATCACATAGAATCATGCTTGCTTCCATCTCCAGATCAAATAGACCTGTCAAAAACTTGTGAATAGTCCAATGTACCCTTAAGGTATCTCATCACATGTTTTGCAGCAACAATGTGAACACCTTTGGGCTCTACCACATACTAACTCAAGTTGTTCACAACAAAACATATATCTAGCCTGGTGTTCGTCAGATACATCAATGATCCAATGATATGTCTGTACAACATAGCATCAACCAATTCTGATGAAGTATCAACCAAGAGTTTCAACTTTGTTTCTGTAATGTCCCCAAGGATGAGCCCGGTTGTAAATCTTGTTTATGAAATGAGTTGTAAAAATGTTTTATAGGTTGGTGAGCCAAGTTTATATAAGCTGGTGGGCTTATGTGATTATTAGGCCAGAGAGCCTAAGTGTTGAAGGCCAAGAGCCTGATTTTGTACATATATCTATGCACTTTATTAATAAAAATATAAACACCACTATGTGCAAACCGACCATAATGAATGAATGATGGGGGACTAAGATTCCACAGAGTGGACAAAGGATTAGGGGCTGGAAGGTGGGAAAAGGGACTAAGTGTTGAGCCTAGGGGCTTAAGTCCTTGGGGAATAATATTTTAATATTATTCCAAATGACATGTGAATAATATGTTTTATCCTAAGTTCTTTTGGAAGGACAAGCAACTTCCAAATGGAAGGAACGCATGTAGTTGCATGGGTGACAAGTGTCAATGCAGGCACATGCAAATAAAATGGCTGAGATGAGCTGTGTTGGGGGTTCCTCCTCCATTCCACCGTCGACTGTCTGAACGTGAGTCCCGTTGGACCTCTGCTAGAATACCCTGGTGCAACCCTGAAAGCCAAAAATCCTGTGTTGATTTCTGAGATAGCCGATACAACCTCTATCTGAATAGTTTGAGCCTGTGTGTGGGATCTCTGTACACCTTGTGCAATCTTGAAACCAAAATCGTGAGTCTATTTCGTGATTGTTGAGCCTGTTTGGGAAGCCCGTGTCTGGTTTCCCAGTTGGTTGTTGTGGCCACGCAGTGCTGGACTGCACGTGGATTATTGGCCAATGTGAGTTCATGCTTAGCCTGTGTGTAACCTCTCTCTAAGTGAGAGAGGTGATTGTTGTTGAAAGAGGTAGGTTGTCAAGCCTATAAGAAACTCTTTCCAGGTGAGAGGGTTTGTTGGGAAGTGGTTTCTTCCAGAGAGTATCTAGTACCAAGTTCAAGCTCTGAGACTTCCTGATCCAGCCTATTGTCGAGACCCAGAGAGGGAGGTGTAGCACCGATGGACTGTGCTTCTGAAGGTGTATACTCCCAGGCAAAACAGGCATGTGGGGAATGAGATTCCAGGAGTAGTGGGCGTAAAATGGCATCCTGGGAAGAATCCTTCCAGTCATTCTATGTTGTTTTCCCTATAACCTTGGCCTAGCCTAGGATTCCTTACCTTGGGGTGGAGCTTAGTCCTAGCTCGAGGGTGACCCACTGTTGAGCTTGATGAGCAGCGTGGTCTAAGGCTGGGAGGTTCATGGAAGGCCTGCACGTGGTCAGTGGAATTACCACTGTTTCAAAGATAAGTACCAGACGATGTTTTAATTATTATTTGCATGTTTGTGTATTTATATTTATCATGTATTTTGTTGTGCATATGAATTAATGTTAATTCCATGGATTATTAATGTCAGCAGTAATTTTTTGATGACTCTAAGTTTAAATGTGTTTAACCTGTTTTAAATGCATGTCTTATATATAGAATTAAGTATGAGATTGTTGTTCCGCAAAGTAGCGCTTGCCCAGCCAGTGGGTTGGATGATGGCTGGGGGAGCGTTATAGAATGGTATCAGAGCGTTACAGTATGAAAGAGTGTCACAGTTTCCATGGGTGTGTTCATGGATTTACACTCCAACATATCAAACCTCTTCAGTATTTCAACTGCATATTTCCCTTGGTTAAATAAGATCTTCTCTAGGCTCTGACAAACCTCAAGACCTAAGAAATAGTGCATTAGGCCTAGGTATTTCATCTCAAGTTCTGCAGTGAGATTCTTCTTACAATTAATGATGAGATTTTATTCTCCAGTTAATAAAATGTCATCCACATACAACAACAATATAACAGACTCATCATTCATAACCTTGAAGTAAAGGTTAGAATTAACTTTACTCTTTTTAAAGCCCAAGATCGTCAGGAAACTATCAATTCTTCCATACCAAGCTCTAGGAGCTTTCTTCAATCCATACATAACCTTCTTCAAATTGAAGACATGTGTCTTGATGTCTTCAACTTCAAACCCTTGAGTTTTTTACATATACACTTCTTCTTCAATGACACCATTTAAGAAGGCCATTTTCACATCCATATCATGTAACTTCCACTTCATCTTAGTTGCAAGGGCTATTATGGTTCTAATAGAAGTGTATTTGGCTACAAGAGCAAACGTCTCTTCATAGTCAATGCCTTCCTTTTGAGAAAATCTACAAGCTACCAACCTTTCTTTATATTTCTCAATACTTCCATCAACAACATGTTTTATCTTGTATAGCCATTTGGAAGATACCACATCTTTGCTCTTCGGTCTTGGAACTATTTCCCATACATAATTATTTATAATTGATTGGTATTCTTATATCATGGCATCTACCCATTCTTTCTTCTGAATGGCTTCTTCAAAGAAAGTATTCTCCTTCTCTATGAGATCACACACCAAACCCATATAACTGGAGAATGGATTAGGTTTCTTGACTTTTCTCATGGTTCCTTATGGGGAACCATACTTCTCTCCATCTTGAATTAGTTCCCTTTCCCAAACTATCTTTCTCTTGTGAGCGATCATCATTTCGGGAGGTTCTTGAGATTCTATCATGTCATGATCTTCTGGAATCTCCTCATCATGGAAAATTATGACTTCCCTTACTGGTTCTGCAACTCTGGGAGCTACAGGTTCTTCTTCATATACTTCTTCAAGCTGACATCTCCTTGATTTCTTGAGTGTTGCATATTCATCAAAGGTTACTTCTCTGATGATCTCAATATGATGGTAACCTGGTATGTAAATTCCGAAGGCCTTAGAGACCTCACAGTATCCAACAAATATTCCCTTCTTTCCTGAAGGGTCCAGCTTGGTTCTCTTCTCTTTCGAAATGTGTACAAATACTGGACAACCAAATATTTTGATATGTATTACTTCTGGCTTCTTTCCAAAGAACATTTCTTTGGGGGTTTTGAACCCAAGTGCACTATTGGATAATTTGTTTTATACATACATTGTTGTTCTAGTTTCTTCTTCCCATAAGTGCATTGGAATTTCTTGATCATGGATCATAGTCTTCACTGCTTCCATTATAGTTATGTTCTTTCTTTCTTCTACACCATTTTTTTGAGGATTGTAGGGAGTGGTGAGCTCCCTCTCAATCTCGACATATTTGTAANTTCATATACTTCTTCAAGCTGACATCTCCTTGATTTCTTGAGTGTTGCATATTCATCAAAGGTTACTTCTCTGATGATCTCAATATGATGGTAACCTGGTATGTAAATTCCGAAGGCCTTAGAGACCTCACAGTATCCAACAAATATTCCCTTCTTTCCTGAAGGGTCCAGCTTGGTTCTCTTCTCTTTCGAAATGTGTACAAATACTGGACAACCAAATATTTTGATATGTATTACTTCTGGCTTCTTTCCAAAGAACATTTCTTTGGGGGTTTTGAACCCAAGTGCACTATTGGATAATTTGTTTTATACATACATTGTTGTTCTAGTTTCTTCTTCCCATAAGTGCATTGGAATTTCTTGATCATGGATCATAGTCTTCACTGCTTCCATTATAGTTATGTTCTTTCTTTCTTCTACACCATTTTTTTGAGGATTGTAGGGAGTGGTGAGCTCCCTCTCAATCTCGACATATTTGTAAAATATTACAAACTTTTTTGAGGTGTATTCTCCTCCATTATCTGACCTGAGTATATTGATTTTCCTTTCAGAGAGATTCTCTATCAAGGCTTTGAATACCTTGAATTTCCCAAGCACTTCATCTTTTGATTTCAAGAAGTAAACCCAAGTCTTGCAAGAATAGTCATCAATAAATGACACATAGTATGCATAGCCACTAAGAGAGGTGGATGGAATTGGGCCACATAAATCTAAGTGGATGAGCTCCAAGACTCCTTTTGCTTTATTTTCTCTCTTCGGGAATGGATTCTTGATGTTCTTTCCTTGTGCACATCCCTTGCACACACCTTCATGATCAACTTTGAAATCCGGTAGACCTGTAACTGCCTTGCTCACATATGGTAAGGCCTTGTAGTTGATGTGATCTAGTCTTCTATGCCAAAGTTCACACGGACTTTCAGTGGAGTGAACCAAGGTTGCATTTGAGTGACCTTTTAATCTATACATGTCACCTTCTTCTATTCCAATAACAATTGCATCTTCTATGGTTTTTCCTTTAGACCACATAAGGACTTCACCATCTATGAATGCAACCCTGAATCCTTTCTTATCTAAAGCTGATATAGAAAGAAAATTCTTCATCAAACATGGTACATATAATATATCCTCCTTCTTCATTGGGTTCCCTGAATCAAGTTTGTAATTGGACTCTCCCACTCCTTTGATAGGGTACTGGTAATCATCTCCAAGTGTAACTTTCTGGGGAAAGTTCTTTTCTGTAAGGCTAGAGAGAATGTCTCTCTGACCTGTCAAGTGCTTGGAAGAACCACTATCTATGAGCCAAGTATCCTCACCACGTGACACTAATCCTGAAAGGGAAAATATTAAGACATAGTCTTTAATCTTTTCTTTAATCATATTTGTGGGTGGCTCTTCATCTTCAAATGTGTGTTCATGGTGCCTTTTGTTTCTATTCCTGTATTCTTCTCTTCTAGCTGGAAAATTCTTAGAAATATGTCCCATCTTGTCACAATGGTAACATTGATAAGATGAGAAATCTTTTTCTCTTCTTTGACCTTTCTGAAACTTCTAGAATCTCCTTGGAGGGTGAGATTCTTTATGGATGAATTTATTTGGGGAGTGAGACTCCTTATGTGGGTGTGTCTCCTTATTGAAGTGAGACCTTCTCTTTCCTTCTTTAGTATGAGAATCTAGAGCTTGATCTCCATACCTTAATAGTATTTCTTCTTGGTTAGCTACTCTTTCTTCTTCTTGAACACATTCTTCCCAAAGACAGCCAAATTGTAGTTTTCCTTTGTGGCACAAATAGTTTGGATGAATGCATCCCAAGGTCTTGTGATACCATTAAGAGTTGTCATTATGAGTTCATCTTCATCTAGGGTATCTCCAATTGCTTCTAGTTGTTCCTTGAATTAAGATATCCTAGAGAGATAGTCATGAATTGTTTCTCCTTTCTGCATCTTTGTATTCTTGAGTTGAGTTCTCAAATTCATCTTCTAGTTAATGTTTCTTCCTTCATACAATCTGGTTAGGGCATCAAAAAATTATTTTGGGGTATTCTTAGATGCCACTTGAGGGATCAAGCGATCTTTAATAGAGTTTGCAATGATTCTTTTGGCCCTAACCATGTACTTCTAGTACTTTGCTTTAGTTGTAGCATCTACGGGTTCTGGTACATTTTCTTTGTTGAATATTGCAAGGCCATTCTATTCAAGAATGAGTGCAATCATATACTTCTAGGAATGGAAGTTATCCACACCTTCTAAATTGTCCACAAGCTTGGTGCTTGCAGACATCTTGACCTAGAGCTAGGAAAATGACCAAAAATTGAAAATGATCGGAAATTAAATATGAACTTACCAAGAGGTGTGCTTAGCTGAAGTGAGTAGCTTGGTGCGGTCAATTTTCTGAAAATCCAAAATTTACCCCTTAAAATTGGGCATGCGAAAATATGGACTAGTACTTCTAGTACTGGTTCTGGTTTCCTGGTTTTCTGGTACCAATGAAAACTAAGGTTTCACTTTCTAGGAGTTTTGTTCATTGAAAAGGTGCGCTCAAGCTGCAAATGAGTTCGCTAAGCTAGGGTACACTTCCCTAGGTGGTTTTTAGGATGAAATTCTTCTCCAACAAAATCCCTAATTTTCTTGTATGACAACAATGACGTTTTTTCTTATCCAATGAAATGTGTTCTCTTCAACTTAGCTCTAATACCATGTTAATTTTAGAGAAATTATTAAGTTTCTTTTCAATTTACTAGATAACAATAGTATAGGTAGGATCACTGAGAGAAACACAATCACAATATACACAACATTTATCCTAGGAAACCCTCATGGGGGAGAAAACACAGCAAAAACTTCCTTAATATAGATTGGCAATACAATGCCAAGATAAAAGACCAAACACTAGAGAATAAACAAGATTGAGTGACTGGAGTGAGTGTGTGAATGAGGTGCTAGGCTCTCTTATTTATATCGGTTGGCAGATGCTAGGGAGGTGTCTCTTCATCAAGAAGGGATGAATTCTTATATTAGTGGCTAAAACCACTTTAATTAGGCATGGGGGTCGACTTCTTAATTAGAAACATATAATTAGGGTTTGACCAATCCAAAAAATGGGATTTCGTCATTTACAAAGCCCGACATGATCAATCCACAAAAAGGGATTGATCTAATTAATAATAACTCAATAATAAGTAGAATACTCTTTGCAGTTACAGTATTTCAACACTTCCACCATTATCCCTACCTACTGGAGAAGGGAACTATATCATAGAAACAGATGCATCAAATAGCACATGGGCAGGTGTACTAATTGAAAAAATTAACGAAGTTGAAACTATATGCTCATATGCTTCAAGTTATTTTCAGGGAGCAGAACTTAATTACCCTTCCAATCACAAAGAGCTTCTTGTTGTAAAAAATACAGTGCTCCATTTCAGACTCTATCTAAAACCAATAAAATTCCTAATTAGATCTGATCTGAAAATGTTACCATGGATGTTAAAATATGAAAATCTCCTTACAAAGTCTCATTCTAGAATTCAAAAATGGATTTTATGGCTAGATAATTTTGATTTCATTATACGACATAAACCTGGTCATTTAAACTTCCTTGTTGATATGTTAACCAGGGAATCCAAGACTACAAATTGAGCCATGTTTTCAGCAAGACCATCAAATAAAGGAAAACAACCTATGACTCAAGAAGATGAAGATCGAGATCGAGCCACAAGGAGAAAAGAAGTCGTGTCAACAGTAAGTGAAGAAGTAATAGAGATGATGGTCAAAGAAAGAGCATAAGAACAATTGTCATCCACATTGATTGAAGAAATCAAGGATTCTCCCATGAAAATTCAGATCCTCGAAAAATGGGAGGAGAAGGCATTTGCAGGCCTAAGAAATGCTTTAAAAATGATATGGGGATGCATTCAACAATTCTCCATAGACTATGATGATGAATATATGTGTTAATATGATATTGGCTATGGACCATATGTTGGGATAATCATTCCTTAATGTTAAAACTGGCTCGTGAAAAGAGGGAAATTTTTGTTTATGCAGATACTACAAACTTAGTAAGAAAACCATGGACTAGATGAACTGAAATTTTGTTTGAAAGATTTATGCCAAGGGAGGAATGGTCATTAAAAGGACCTCAATTTATTTTTAATTTGTAGCATGGACTTATGATTGCAGCTCAATATGAACTCTGGTTCAAATTCAAGCTAAAAGTTGTTGTTGCATCTTTATCCAAACTTGATCTTCCAGAGTTTGTACAATATGATCAGGCATTAAAAGATAAGGATGGAAAAATCCTAGGCATAACCCGAGAAGATGTACTCCTAACCCTTAAAGTTTGAACTAGCTATAAAGGAGAGAATCTTAAATATCATAAGCATGCATGTATGCCCGGATCCTTTGTGGGTCGTTGCCTTGATGATTTCCTCTTCCCAGTACCAGATGTACCTGAATCTCAGGATCCATATGGATACGACTCCGATATCTCTTGGACTGAAGAAGAGATTCATAATTTGAATAATCACATGGAGGATTAGTGCGGAAGCATTGTGGACCCTAATTTGTACATAGTATCTTTACTTTGTTGACATGCAATATTTTATAAAATCTTAAAGAGATGCTTCATGGGTGGTAGTACACTCCACTTTGTACATTGTATTTGTCGGCTATTTCATAGGCCATACCATTCCGTGGGTGAGGTAGCACTCCACTTTGTATCTATTAGGATTGATTCGGGTCCCCATATGTCAAAATACCACTAAGGGATGAGATAACAAGTGGTTTTCCCCACTTTCCCCAAATATTAGTCGTATTTTGTCTTTATATGTCATGTCTGATTCAGGTCCCCATATGTTGAAAGACCACTAAGGGATGAGATAACAAGTGGTTGTTCCCACTTGCCCTGAATCTCAGTCGTATTTTTTCTTTTGTCAGTCCGATCGGATCATGAGAAATATCCCCTCGCGAAAATCATCTTCTTTTGACATAAAGATTCCAGTTAGTAATTCCCGGCTAACCGGATGGTGATGCTATAAGTAAAATCCCAAGACTCTCATTTGATCATTCAAGAGTTGGTATTCATAGATCTGCAAGTTTGAGTCTATGTCTTTTCCTCTATGTCATAAGTCTGTAAATAGATTCAGTTTACGTATGCTCTCTCCTTGCATATGTTGATGATCTTTGAGAACAAAAGTAATTGGATAGTTTGTATGTTTTGGAATAAAAGTCATTCTTGATGGATAAGTTATGAAGCAGTCTATATGTAACAAATATTGGAGGGTGATCAGATTCAATGTTAATTCACGACACTGTGAATCCCACTGAATTATGGCATAGGATATTTTCTCACCTACATTACAAGGCCCTTCTGAGTGTGAGCAAGATGGTGACGGGACTACCAGAGATTGAGGCAAAACCAGATGGCGTGTGGAAATTTTGCACACAAGGAAAGAATGTGAAGCACTCTTTTCCCAACAACGATAGAAGAGCCAAAAGATTATTGGACATCATGCACTCGGATGTGTGTGGACCGATGTCAGCAACTTCACTAAGTGGGTATGTATATTATGTGTCTTTTATTGATGATTACTCACGTAAAACTTGGATCTATTTGTTGAAGGAAAAGAATGAAGTGTTTGGCAAATTCAAAGAATTCAAGGAACTGGTAGAAAACAAGACAGAACAGAAGATAAAGACCTTGTGATAAGATAATGGAGGAGAATTCACTTCAGAGGAATTCAAAGAATATTGCAAGGAATCTGGGATTAAGAGGGAAATTTCTACTCCCTACAATCCTTAGTAGAATGGAGTAGTAGAAATGAAGAATTGGATGATAATGGAAGCAGTGAAGGCTATGATCCATGATCAAGATCTACCTATGCATATGTGGGAAGAAGCAACAAAGACTGCAGTGTACATACAAAACAAAAGTCCCCACAAAGTACTTGAAAACAAGACACCAAAGGAGATGTTTTCAGGAGAGAAGATGGAAGTTAGTCGTCTAAGGATATTTGGTTGTCCTATATTTTTGCTTGTCCCCAAGGAAAAGAGGAAACAATTGGACCCATCCGAAAAGAATGGCATATTTGTTGGTTACAGTGACACACCAAAGGCATACAAGATATATATTCCTGGTCACTGGAAAGTTGAGCTTAGCCTAGATGTCACCTTCGATGAAAGTGCAGCTTTTAGAAAATCAAAATAGGACTGTGCAAAAGAGGTTCATGAGGAGGAGAATGAAGTTACTAGAGTTCTATAGGCAAAAGCAGTTGAACTAGAGGAAGTCATTCATAAGGATAATGACATGACAAAACCTCAGAGGCCAACAGAGATGCCTTCTCACAAGAGAACACCATCTTGGGCATAGGATCTCATCAGAGATGCAGAAAGATATGGTGCCCCAGAAAAATATCTCAGGGAAAGTAAGAAGCCGAAACCATATTCCAGCTATGTGGCATGTTTGTGTGATATCATGGATGCAAAATCATCTAGTTATGAAGAGGTTGCAAGAAAGAGGGTATGGAAAGATGCCATGGGGGAGGAATATTAGTCCATAGTAAAGAATGATGTCTTGGATGCGGTCCCCATACCAAAGGAGAAATATTTAGTAAGTTCAAAATGGATCTACAAGACAAAACATGCAGCTAATGGAAGTATTGAAAAGTATAAGGCTAGATTTGTGGCTCGATGATTCTCTTAGAAGGAAGGCATTGAATATGAGGAGACATTTATTCATGTGGTGAGATATACCTCGATCAGGACTATACTTTCGTTGGCCACAGTAATGAAATAGAAGGTGCATCAGATGGATGTGAAGACAACCTTCTTGAATGGTGAAATAAAATAGGAAGTATATGTGGAGCAACCACAAGGGTTCTAGGTACATGATAGGGAGACACATGTGTGCAGATTGAAGAAGGCTTTATATGGATTAAAACAGGCACCCAGAGCATGGTATGACAGGATTGACAATTTTCTGACGAACTTAGGATTTAAAAAGAGAAGTGCAAATCCTAACCTTTACTTTAAGGTTGTGGATGATGGTATAGTAATACTACTGTTGTATGTGGGTGACATGTTTCTAACAGGTGTGGAAAAGCTCATCTCAGAGTGTAAGAGAAAATTGGATGCTAAGTTTGAGATGAAATATCTCAGGATGATTCATTACTTTTTGGGTCTCAAGGTATGGCAGAGACAGGATGAGATCTTTATGAATCAAGGGAAGTATGTAGTGGAAATCCTGAAGAGGTCCTGGATGTTGGAAATTGCAAGGCAATGTCTACACCTATGGTATCAAATATGAAATTGTTGCAGGATATGACTTTAGAGACTGTGGATGTTACTTTATACATGCATATGGTGGGTTTGTTGATGTACTTGACGAACATGAGACAAGATATATGTTTTGTTGTGAACACCTTGAGTCAGTATATGGAGAATCCTAGGCAGGTTCATTTGGTCGCAACAAAACATGTGATGAGGTACCTTAAGGGTACATTAGATTATGGTCTTAGGTATGTGATAGACCATGAGTTCAGGTTACATGGATATTCAGATTTAGATTAGGCTGATAGTATTCTTGATCGGAAGAGTACTTTGACATATTTCTTCAGTCTAGACTCTAGTATGGTTTCGTGGAGCAATAGGAAGAAGTCATGTGTAGCACTCAGTATGGTTGAGGTTGAATATGTGGCAACATGTGCAACATGTAGAGAAGCAGTGTGGCTTCGGAATCTATTGTCTAGGTTATTTGGTCTCAAACTGGAGGCGACTTGCATTTGGTGTGACAACCAGAGTTGCATGAAGTTGTCATAGAATCTGATGTTCCATGATAGTTCGAAGCATATCGAGATCAAATATCACTATATCAAGGATATGGTGTAGAGGGGAGAAGTGAGGCTCCAGTACATGACTACAGAGGAGCAGGTTGCAGACGTGTTGACCAAGCCACTGTCGATGACAAAGTTCGAGCACTTCAGGGACAAGCTTGGCGTGGTCCCTCTTCAAAGGGAGTGACGAGGTACAGATGTATTGCAGGGTAGTGGATGTCCTGGGGACATGTTGTAGATATTTGAGAGCTACCCAAATGCCTTGGATGCATTGGCTTTGAATTCACAAGTGTGCACATGATGAGGTACAAATGCATTGCGGGGTAGTGGATGTCATGGTGACATGTTGAATCTATTTGAGAGCTACCCACATGCCTTGGATGCATTGGCTGTGAAGTCATGTTGCACTATGGATATCCGATGATGTATAGATTCATATGTTCAATAGTCAATGGTCATGAGTGCGTGTGGCAACAAAGAATACATTCCTAGTTAAGAGGGAGTGTTGATATTTTGATGTAACTACGGAAGATATTCTTTTGTATTTGTATTGTTCAAACCTTGAGAAGTTTATTGCAATCTTATTGTATAAATCGGCTCAAAATAAATTATTATTTTATTTTTATCCTTATTGTAAAAGTCAAAACGGCCCCTCTTAGGGTTGCGTCTTTTCGGGAGTCATTTATGTGTATAAATAGAGGTCGATTTCCTCTCATTTGTACACACACACAACTCACCTTCTCTTGTGTATTTGGATCATAGGAAAGGAGGTCTAGCGCAAAAGGTATTTTTTTCTTGGTCTTTGGTATCTTTTTCTTGGTCTATTTTTGGAGAGTTATAATGTGACATTGTACTCGTTGAAGGAATCTATACTGAAGAATTGGTTGTTGGGTTTTCTCCCCCACGAGGGTTTCCCAAGATATATCTTGTGTTCTCTGATTGTTTATATTTCAATGATCGTATTACATGCAATTGTCAATGAATGTTAAAGAAGATAACTGTATCTTCTAAAATAATAACAACCTACTAGGGGAAATGTGAGTTCTAAGGAAAAATCTCTACAATTGTGAAAGACACATCGTGGAATCCATGGCATGATGGTCATTGCCTTGACTTTGGAATGGGAAAAGTGGAAGAAGAGAGTGGCTTAGAAAAAATCATAGGCAAATGAATTTAGAGACTAGAACACTATGGATGTGGGAAAGCATCTCTTTGGATTTAGGAATTCTTGAACATGCTACAGGGAAAGTAATTGGAATTAACGGCCTCCTTGGACACTCTCTCTGACCTAGCAACTCACATCATAATGTGCGTCAACCTCCTTCACACACATTACCAACCTAAATATTTGAATGATTCTATAGTGGTTGCCATGAATCAAGACTCAACTAACCCCTTTGGGGGAGAAGAAGGTAGGCTAACAACCCATGTGGGGTGATTCCCATTTCAGGATAGAATATTATTTAATCTGTTTTTTGTCCAATAATTTCATTGTTAAAACATTGTAAAAGTTTATACTTGCAAACTTTTACAGAGAGTTGTTTGGGTGATCTAGTTTAATGCTTTAGTTGATGTTCTCTTATTGACTATGAACACAGCCTCATTATTTCGAGTTGTAATTGACGATGAATACAACACAACACTGCCTCATTTTGAGTTGTAAAAATGTTGAATAAGTGTGAACGCAACAATTTTGATTATACAAAACAACAATTACTATGAAACAAAATCATGGTGAATAAGTGTGAATGCAACAATTTTGATTATACAAAACAACAATTACTATTAAAGAAAATCTCAAGATAACCTAGTAACTATAGAACCCATTTTGGATGAGATGCATAAGTTAATCTAAGTTAGTCTAAAATATTGAAAGAAAAGTTTAAGCTAATCATATAAAAACTTTAAAAAACCATTATAAAAATTAAGATGAAAGAAAATTTAAAAATTAATAATACAAAAGCTTAAAAAGTTGACACAAGTATCAAATATAATACACAATGCTTGCTATGAAAAAGTCGACACAACACCCTTTCTAGGGTCAAGGTTCTTTCCCACCCACACTTAAGTACAAAGGCAACTCATGTGGATAAGCTACACTACTAAGATAGCTAAAGTGCCATCTATCGCACCTCATGTTAATTTTTCCAAAATTTTGGTAGTGTTTCCTTTAACTGACCAATAGTCATCTAGCCTCCTCTCTTGGGAGAATAAGTGATGCTATATAAAACCACTTATATTCTCTTCCACAACACATAACATATAATAATTATGTGTAGGAACCGTCACAAATCTCCACTCATAATATAAGAAAATGAAAATATCATAGCCTAGTCATTTAGCCTCCTCTCTTGGGATCGTCGCATCTATAGGAGGATAATGAGGATCGTCGCATCTGAAGGTGATCGACTCTGAAAAAAATGAGGAAGTGTGCAAGTTGTTGTTGCATAGTACCTTTGTGTATCAGTAAATAAGTTGCCTTTGCAATCCCAACTATTTTTTGGGATACCATATCGGGAACCTACACCAAAAATTGTGTCTAATCGATCTGAGGTTAAGCCCAAATTTGCTACTGTTGGAATTTATAGTGGTGATTTACAAAGGATCATTTTCAAAAAATTTCCTTCTGTATCGAACTTTCCCCTGTCGGTTTGATGAGACTCTGACACAAATTTTCTAGATCAGATCTGGATTTGCTATTTTTTTGAGCTTTAAATTGAGCTTTTCTTCTCCTGATTTAGGGGGTTTTGCTGCAATTTGGAGCAGAAAACATGTCGTCTGCATATGGAGATAAAATGATGACTTTCGAGAAGGAGAGAGAGTATGGATACATTCAACCTCGAGCCAAGAACCTATGAGTCCATTGATCAATTATCCCACGACGCAGTGAAATTTCCATATGTTTCTTCGTCATTCGTTTTTATGCTATCAATTGCATGGGAAGTGGAGCTACAGATCTAGGAGATTTCGTTAACTAGATCATACCGACAACTTCCTCTGAGGGGCGCTTGGCTTTGGGTTGATAAATCTACCTTTACGCCACCAGTTGCATTAGTATTTCTAGTGGGTGACAAGTTTCACGCTTGCGGGATTGCTGTGAAAGATCGGTGGGTCTAATGTTGGGGTCTTGCTCTCCTCGAATTTAAGACGTTTCCAATGTTTCTTAAGAATTTTGAGTTCTATGCTCTGGCAGCTCGCAATTGTTTCAATTGTGGTGTCTCATTGCATGCTATGCAGATGGTTTGTACGGAAGTCGCCTTTTGTAAATGCGCATATACAGAAGTTGTCGTCCATAAATGTGCATTTATGGAATTTGGCTTCCCTATATGTGTGCTTCTATATATGCGCATATACATAATCTAACTTCCATAAATGCACATTTATGGAAGCCAACTTCCATAAATGCGCATTTATGGAAGGTGACTTCAATAAATGTGCATTTATGGAAGGTGACTTCCATATATGCACGTTTATGGGAGTTGGAATCTGTATATGCACATATACGAAAGCATGCATATAGGGAAGCCGACTTCCATAAATGCGCATTTACGGACGACGGCTTCCATATATGCTCATTTACGGAAAGCGCCTTACGTATATGCGTGATTCCATAAATGCGCATTTATGGAAGTTTGATTATGTATATGCACATATATGGAAGCACCCATACACGAAAGCCGAATTCTATAAATGTGCATTTACGGACAACAAATTCCATATATGCGCATTTACGAAAGTTGACCACTTCCATAAATGCACATTTACAGATGACAATTTTGGTATATGCACATTTACAGAAGATGATCACTTCTAAAATTGTGCATATACGGAAGCTGACCACTTTTCGTATATGTGCATTTACGGAAGTTGACTACTTCCAAAACTGCACATATACGGAAGTGCACATATACAGAATCTAACTTCCATATATGTGCATATATGGAAGCTTTCATCTGTATATGTGCATTTACTGAATGCGACTTCCGTATATGTTCACTTTCGTATATGCACATATACAAACATAAATGCACATTTATAGAAGCACGCATATATAGAATTCACTTTTCATTAATGCACATATATGGAAGTTGACATTCATAAATGCACATTTATGGAAGTCAACTTCCATATATACGCGCTTCCATATATGTGCATATACATAATCCAACTTTCATAGATTCACATTTACGAAAGCGCACATATACGGAAGTCGTCTTCTGTAAATGCGCATTTATGGAAGTTGGATTCTATATATGCACATATATTGAAGTGCGCATATATGGAAGTTGCCTTCCGTAAATGCGCATATACGGAAGTTGTTGTCGGTAAATGTGCATTTATGAAACTCATCTTCCCTATATGCACGCTTCTGTATATGTGCATATACGAAATCCAACTTCCATAAATGTACATTTACGAAAGTGTGCATATATGGAAGCCTTCGTCTGTATATGCGTATTTACAGAAAGAAGCTTTCGTATATGCGTGCTTTCGTAAATGTGCATTTATGGAAGTTGGATTTTGTATAGCGTGCATATATGGAAGCCACTTTCCGTAAATGTGCATTTATGGTAGTTCTCTTTTGTAAATGTGTATTTATAGAAGTTGGATCATGTATATGCGCATATACGGAAGCGCCCATATAGGGAAGTCGACTTCCATAAATGTGCATTTATGGAGGACAACTTCCGTATATGCGCATTTATGAAAGGCGACTTTCGTATATACATGCTTCTGTAAATGCACATTTATGGAAGCTGGATTCCGTATAGCGTGCATATACAGAAGCCTCCTTTCATAAATGTGAATTTATGAAAGTTTGCTTCCGTAAATGTGCATATACAGATAATGAAATTTGTTGGAAAATTTTGGTTTGCATACAAGTGGGCTGGTTGTTGGGATTTTGGGCTCGAGGGCAAGAAAATCATATTTATATGCACATATGCAGAAGCTCATTTCATATATGCACATATGAAATGATGACCTCATGAGGAGGTCAACAAGTTGTAGGTTATCTTTGTGTTCTTATGTTATGGGTGGAGATTTGTGATGGTTCCTACACATCATTGTTATATGTTATGTGTTGTGGAAGAGAATATAAGTGGTTTTATATAGCATCACTTATTCTCCCAAGAGAGGAGGCTAGATGACTAGGCTAGGATATCTTCGTTTTCTTATATTATGAGTGGATATTTGTGATGGTTCCTACACATAATTATTATATGTTATGTGTTGTGGAAGAGAATATAAGTTGTTTTATATAACATCACTTATTCTCCCAAGAGAGGAGGCTAGATGACTATTGGTTAGTTAAAGGAAACACTACCAAAATTTTGGAAAAATTAACATGAGGTGTGATTGATGGCACTTTAGCTAGCTTAGTAGTGTAGCTTATCCACATGAGTTTCCTTTGTACTTAAGTGTGGGTGGGAAAGAACCTTGACCCTATAAAGGGTGTAGCGTCGACTATTTCATAGCAAGCATTGTGGATTATATTCGATCATTGAGGGTAGTATGGTGACATTGACAACGTAGCATTCTAGCGGGTGCTTATTTTAGTTCCATGTTCCTACAAACATTCAAGGGATATTTTAAGTGGACTTATGTTGTGAAGCTAGAACTTGAATTTAGAACAATATGTGAAATATCGTGACATTATGTTTCTTTATATCATAATGTGTGATGGGGTATATTTACTAATTTCCATCAACCAACGTGATGTTAAGTCAAATTGTGTTTAATTGTTGATTTTTACTTAATTGTACCAGAGTAGTGGAGTTCAGGTATATCTTGTTAAGGATTTGTAACATTAGTAAAAGGAGTAATAAGTACCTTAATATATTCTAGTTGATGAAGAACAAAGGTTAAAGATGAAGCCCATGTAGAAGATGTCCCCAAGCCATTGAATATGCTTGGATATTGAATATGAAGAGAGCGCCCATGAAAGGGGATGATGTGCTTTGAAGAGAATGCTTTGTGAAGAGGGGTGTCCCTTGATTTTGGAATGAAACCTTATAGTAAACTTATTATTGATCTAGAAATGTTCACTAGCCAACATGTCACAAAAAACTCTTTATAATTTGTTGAATGAAAATAGAGTCCAAGCAATCTCCACATTTGCAAAATTTAATCCTTGCTAAAAGAAACTAATCTATAGAGAAACCAAACACTATTATTTTTATTTGTTTATAAATAAATTGAACTTTAAAAATGAACCAAAAATTCATCATTTTTTTTTCAAAATGATTATAAAACTATTTTTAATGTATAAAAAGTTTTCTCAAACTTAATTTTCAATTTTCTCTTTAAACTCACTTTGTTCATAAAAAAAAAAGATCACTTTGTTCATTTTTTTTAATTTGTTGAATGAAAATAAAGTCAAAAAAATCTCAACCTTTATAACATTTCCAAACTTATAATGACATTTTCATTTAAGTATTAAGGGAGACTGCCCTCCTTAAGCTTTGCGTTTTTTAAGCCATGCAAAGTATATAGTTGTCTCCAGGCTTGCAGCAGGTGCCAGGAGGATACTGAAACAAGTATTGATATTTGTGTATCACTTTCCTTGGGTATCGGCGTTCCATATCGAGTAGGTTGATATTTAATGAATTTGCAAATATCATTGTTCCCTGTATAGAATTTTACCACATAAAATCACTGCGTTCAATTTATGTGATTGCCTCTTGTTCAATATTTGCAATTGAAAAAGGCGTCCTCCATGTAGAGAGATATGATAGTAGCGGATTGATACACAGAGCACAAGGTATATGGCTGGGGTATGAACCGTTTTTTTGATGGAGCAGAGTTTTTCTTGCATACAAATTGTTTTATGAATAAATGGGAGATATAATAGCTTGTCGTATATGAAGTGGATGTAAAGATGGACGAATGTTTTTTAGTTTGGTAAAAGGAAAAAGATTTAAAAGGGTGAATTTTTTTTAAAGAATATTGTTTAAACCTTTTATTTAATGTTTAAGTTAAACCTTTTGGTTCCACTTTAAAACAAGATTATATTTCATTTTTTTTTTTTTTAAAGATTTCAGTTTATAAGCTTGGTTTCATAAGCTTGTATTTTTAGTGTTTTTGAGTTAATGGCTAAGGTTCAGAGCTCAAAGTTTGAGGTAGAAAAATTCAGCGTGAAAAACAACTTTGAGCTCTAGAAGCTTAAGATGTGGGATTTGTTGATGCAACAAGGGTTGCAAAAAGTGCTTGTGGGCAGGACAAAGAAACCAACAAGCATGACGAATGTGGAATGGGAAGAACTCGATGCAAAAGCACTCAGTACCATTCGTCTATGTTTGGCAGATGAAGCTCTGTTTAATATCGTAGGAGAGGATACATTAGTAGGCTTATGGAGCAAGTTGGAAAGTCTGTATATGATGAAGTCTTTGACAAGTAGAATTTTATTGAAGAAGCAATTATACAGTTTGAGAATGAAAGAAGGTATGAGAGTTTTTGACCATTTAAATACCTTTAATACCCTTATAGTTCAATTGACTAGTATGGAAGTTAAATTCGAAGATGAAGATAAGGCTATTACACTATTGTGCTCATTTCTTGATTCTTGGGATAATCTAGTCACCTCTATTAGCTTTAGATCAACATATGTTTTAGATTATGATTCTGTTGTGGGAGCTTTGTTAGCTAAGGAGATGAGGAGAAAATCTAGTCAAGAAACCTGAACTTCAGAGGCGATGATGGTCAGAGGTCGACCCAAAGAAAAAGAGCAGAATCAGAGAAGTTCTTCACGATCTAAGTCAAGGGGAAGAAAGGGTAGAGTAAAATGATGGTACTGTGGAAAAACAGGGCATCTCAAGAAATATTGTTGGAAAAGAAAATAATCCCAAGAGAACTCTACGAAAGAAGCAAATTTGGCTACGACAAATTCAGGTATGACCGATGAAGTTTTATCCGTTCCTAGTAGCTCACAATATCAGGAAGAATGGTTGTTAGATTTGGGTGTGTTAATTTTTCTCTTAAGCAGTTAATTGTGTTATTTATTCTTTAACTTTAGTCTATTAAAAAAATAAGTGCATGCATAAGGATCAGTGAAAGAAAGACATCCACAATATACAAAAGATATGTCATGGGAAACCCTCATGGGGGAGAAATCCCAACAAAAGTTCTTCAATATAGATTCTTCAACAAGTACAATGTCTCTCCTAAGAGAGATCTCATTGTTGGTGTGGAATTGATCAGACCAAGGTCCTTCTCAGGTTACCAACAAAAGGCACCGAGTAGTCTAAAGCATTGGCATTTTCATCTCCTCCGAAGAGAAGAAGTCTCACCCGAAGCGTAACCAAGACAAGAAGATAGGGAAGGGAAAGGAGAATACTTAAGAAGCGTTCTAGAATCTTCAAGATTCACCATGGCCTTGTGCAAGAAGAACTAATCACAGAACAGATCTAAACTCATTCATAACTGGAAATAAACACAATCAAGTTGCGATAGCATTTGTAAATAGTGACAACGCATTGAGCTTATCAGACATAAAGAAGTAAAATACATAGACGATTCATAATCATAAACATAGAATGACACAGTATATTTCGAAATTTTATGTCTTTCCATATATTATCAAAAGAGTTTCTCAAATACAGTCTCACAGATACAAATCAATACTCTATTACAAGCTTTTGGCTCCTGATTCATGCCTTAGAACTCTTATCTACCCCTTTCCCCCCAAAATGTATACAAGTTACAATCACAGAACCTTTAATTTGTTTGCGCCCTCTATACCATCTAAGACAAAATGCAATAACCCAACCCTTTTACAATCAGATCCATCTCATACATATAAGTTGAGTGGGATCTTCTGGCTTTAGACTCTGCATGATTATTTGTTCTTGTTCTGTTGTAACTTACTTTGCCTTGCTGGTGTTGCATTGTCCCTTTTCACAATTGTTTTATGTTTCTTTGCTTGCTCCATTGTCCAACTTCTTTGTGACTTGTGAAACTCGTGTTTGACCAAAATTGGGACTATAGTCCTCCTTGTGCAACTTCTAACCAAAAACGAAGGGCCCAACAGGCTTCAACCACAATCCTTGACTCACCCTCGAGTCAAGTCCTTGGCTCTTCCATGGCTTCTGGGATTGCCTGTTTCTTTCCTTTATCCTCTAGCTCTGCTTTGATTTCATCTTCTTCTTGCACTCTTTCCTTCTCCGCCTTTTCAAATGAAGGGCCCAGCTCTGGGACCAACTCTAAGGCTCTCTTCCTGACTTCTTGAAAACCCACAATTTTATCCTGCCACTTCCCGGAAAGGAGTGAGGCTTCAGCTACGAACTGTTGAGTCGCATCTGTGATGAATACTTTATGCTTGGATGTGACTAGGGAATTCCATTCAGAATCATCTGTAGCATCTACCTGATGCATCTACATGTACACTATCTGAACGACAGGTCGAAATTCATGCAGCTCTTTCTTGGCTACTAATTGCGCTTCAAACAAAGCATTTAGCTCATTGTCTGCCTGCTGGATCTAATCGAATTTCTCCTGCTACTCCAATGGATCCATGGTGACCGCAACTTCTTCATTGAGCGACTGTATTCTTGCATGCACATCCTCTAGGGTTTGGTTGCGCCTTGCAATAATTTACATCCAATCGCTAACTTCACGCAAGATCTTTGTGCATTCAGTTGTGCATTTGTGCAATGCTAGTCTGGCATTATTTTCTTCCAGCACTACTTTCTCCATCTACTCTTCAAGCTTCCAAGGTTGTTTTTCTACTTCACATTGAGTCTCCCGCAACTGTACTTCCCACTTCTCTGCGCGAATGGCCAACTATGACCATGCTCCCTGAAGTATCTCAATCTGTTGCACAGGCACTCCTGCGGCACTAGACTCTGGTAGTTGTGGTGTTTCCTTCCTTATTTCCAGCCAGGCTTCAGCAAGCTTCTCCTGGACTCTTTCTAGCTTCTGCTCCACCTGGACCTTGGCGTATTGTTCCTGTGTCCTGCAAGCTTGGGCAAGGATTTCTTCCTCACTTGAAAACTTTGCATCCCTTTCAGCTTGTTGGAGCCTCTACTCCAGTTGATCAGTTGAGGCTCTAATCATCCCAACTAACTGTGTTGCTGGCCACTGTGTGAGGTTAGTAGAAGAAGGGGTGGCTTCCCTGGGTACTCGGACCTACAGTGGGAGTCCACTGGCCGTCGAATGCTCTGAAGGTGTCTCCACCTCCTCCTCTTTTGTAGATGGGCCTAGCACAAGTCTCAAACTCAACATCGATGGCAGGAAAGTTAGTACTTCTATTCTTTCTAGGCAGAGTTGCATCAACTTTGTGCACTACTGTGGGTTTTGGAGTACCATCTCCATTTGTTCTTGCAGCGATGTTGCACTATGTCCTGATGTCGTATCGGGTTCCTTCTGAACCTATGGTACCTCTGCCTCTTTGGGGACCTCAACTTCTGGGGTTGCACTCTTTTCGATAGCACTCTCAACCTTGGTCATTGAGGGATTGCATTGAGGACTTAGGACTTGCGGCTTTGGTACAATTTGCATCTCCGTTGAAGGCAGAGTGTCCTGAATTGGCACAAAGGGGACAATTTTTTGGCTCTAGGCTTTGGGGTTTGGCCCAGTGAGTCCTAGTATATGCTTGGGTATCTCAGGGTTTGGACCAGTGAGTTCTGGTCTCTGCTCGGGTATTTCAGGGTTTGGACCAGTGAGTTCTGGTCTCTGCTTAGGTATTTTAGGGGGGTCTAACTACATGGGTTCCGGGTTAGGGGGTTGGGATGGGATGGAAATTTCCTGAGGTGGTGACTGGGGTTGTGGGGGTGATGGAGGTTGTTCAGTAATGATGGTGGTGGATGGAGTGGTGTCTGACTCAAGGTCGTCCTGGATATCAATAATGTGGGTTGCTCGAGTCGTTGCTCGAGTGCAAGGAATGGTGGATGATATGGGATGGGGGTTTAGAACCTTAATTGGGGAGATCCTCATCCTAGGTTTCTCATCCATTGGGTCTTCGATGAAGGCAGCGCTCATAATTTCGTTGACATCCTTACCTGTCAACATGGATTGCTTTGGAAGTTGTGGGAACATAGGAAATGTTCTCTTCTTGCGCTCCAACGGCTGCATCTCTTCCGCCTCCTCTGGATCTTTTTGTACTTGCACTTCTTTATTTTTCTCCTCCAGGCCTAAGCTCGGTCCTACCCCTGCTTCCTGACCCCTTTTCTTCAACAGTTCTACAGGAAAAAGGTAGTGCATCCCCAACTTGCGCGGGTTGCATTTTTCTCTGGGCCATGACATAACCTCCTTGTCGAAGGCCTCCTCATCCAAGTAAAATGGCAGCATGCTAGTGTTGAAGTCTTCCCGCTTGGAATTCCTTGGCCATACGAATGTGTGTTGGCAGTTCATGTTGAATGTAATGTTTCATGTGTTGAGGCTAAGCAATTCCTGTGGAATGAGCAACCTATGTGTTGCGTCTAGCAATCTATTGTACCATTTGGAGAACATTGTGTTATTGAAGGCAATATTCTCCGAGTTCGAACTTGAGTGCCAAGGCTTGAACATCTTTTCCAATCGCCCCTTATATGTTGGCGATAGCGGTCTCCCTGTGGGTGGCATCCACTTTAACATAGCGAACGCAACTAAGAAGTACCCGTAAGTGAAGGTGTCACCCTTTTCCTGAGCTTCATCTCTAGCCACCAGGATATCTTCCAGTAAATAATTGCACCAGTTGAATACAGTTTCGTTGGCGCAAACATCTGGCACTGATAAGGCATCCAAGGTACATTTGCCTTTGTAATACGACCGCATGACCTTGCTGGAAATTACATAGCAAACGATCCTAGTTGTATCGGGTAGAATGGGGTCAATTTTGGTTGTGCGCCCCCCACTCTTCGTATGAAATCGATCATATAAACTGGGTTCCCCCTTTTTCTTGCCATGCTTGTTGGGACCCTGAAATCCTTTGGACACATCCTCGCCTTCGATGGATAGTCCAATAAGCTGATGGATATCCTACGTGTGAATTGGATATATTCTATCCAACCACAGGCTTATGTCATGTACCCTATTAATGAGGAACTTGGTACATCTTGCAACTTCCCCAATAGTGCCAAAAACTAGCAAATCTCTAAGATTCATAATAGTCGAGTTAAAAAGGTTGATGAACTCTAGCCTCAGCACAAACTACATTCCTCCCAAATCATCTGAAGCGACACTCCAGAATACATCGATGTTCATCTACGGGAACAGAACATGGTCTGTCAGGTCGAGGTTGAGAAGTTTAACTTGCTCTACCTTCCCTTTTAGATCACCCATGATCTCAACTCAGGGGTCACAGGGCTCGTCCGACACTGCATCCTTAGAAACTGCACTTATGATCCATGTAGCTCTCGACATGGTGATTCTAAACTGTCAACAAATTCAACAGGCTAACTGCGGTTTGGGATCATGACTGAGGGTCAAGGGATTGCATAGGCTTGAGCACAATTCATAATTCATAGGGCGCTAATTTCTCTCTGAGAAATAATGCGTCTGACACCGAGTTCACAGAACCTTATACTCGGGCTTAGCTTTCAAGTTCTGTAATAATTGCTAAGGCTATTGATCATTAACCCTATAGACGCAACTTGGATCTGAGTTGTCCGATGGGACTGGTTAATGGGGTGAATCTTATTGGGTGATCCTGGAATTTGCTGAGCAAGTTGGTCAGGGACATGGCCGATTCCAGAACTTTTCGTTTAATGGATAAGAATCTTGGTGAGAATACCGAGAGAATCTTCGCGTATCACAACTTTATGGTTTAACTGAGTTCGGACGGGTTACTGTAGTGGTAATAAAGGCTATGACTAGACTGGGTTCATGTGGAAAATGGACTAGGATTGCATCCGGATTCGCTTTCCCTCCGACCACAAAGGGGTCCCCGCCACATTTAATGACTGTCATTAATAGATTCATGGCTCTTATGATCCTATGATGATGAGTAAGAAGTTCTGCATCAAAACACACTTAGACGGCAAAAACATGAAATTTATGTCACAGCGCAACACTGCACTCTTCGAATTTATTAACTGAATTCACAGAAATTGTAAAAAATTCAAATCTAGCTACTATACATGCTCTTTTGGACTAGAGAAAGAGTCATTTAGCTCAGTTATGGGACATGCAGGGTTTCATGCGAGCGCCATTCACCCATCTTGGCCGAAGTATATCATCCAATTGCACGAATCTGACTGCTCCCAAGGGTCGAATCTCCGCAACTATAAATAGTTCCAACCAATGCATGCACAACTTGCCTGGATGTTTCTGGTATCAACTGTCATAAAGTAGGACCTTATCTCCTTACGCAAATTCTTTAGTCTTAATGTTTCTATCATGCCAAGCTTTCTGCCTTGCTTTCTCAACTAATTGATGGAATTATTCTAAAAACCTGGTCTCTTTAAGTTCCTACAATTCCATAAGCCTCTACGCAATTGATTCATCCTCCAACATGTGTGTAATCTGTTCAATGTATAGACTCGAGGTAATGAATTATGCAGGTACCACAACCTCTTTCCCATAGACTAGCTGAAATGGAGTATACCTGTGGAGTTTCTTTGTGGTTGTCCTATAAGCCCATAAAATTGTTGGGACTTGGTCATCCCAATCTTCCCTGTTTGCATAACAGACCTTCGCTAATCCTCTCTCCAGAATCTTGTTAAACGCCTCTACTGTGCCATTGGCTTGCGAATGGTAGGGGATAATTTTATTATGTTGGATCAAGAACTTTGTTGTAAACTTTGCTATTGTACTACTGATAAAATGACCACCCTAATCATTGGTCAGACTCATAAGACATCCAAACCGAGTGATAATATTTAAAAAAATGAACCTAGCAGCAGTATCGGTTGAACAATATTGAACAGTTGTTGCCTCCACCCATCATGTAAGGTAATCAGTTGTGGTAATAATATACTTGGCCTTTGAATGCTTAGTTGTGGGGTTGATTGGACCAATGAAGTCAACCACCCATTTCTCAGATGCTTGCAGAGCTCGAACTGGATGAAGAGGTAATTCATCTCGTCATGATGGCTTTCCCACTCTTTGACAGATGTCGTAAGATATAGAATATGCCTTTGCATCTTTGAAGAGCGTGGCCCACCATAATACAATTTGGAGGACCTTCTGTGCAGTGTCCTTTCCTCCAACATGGCCTCCCGCAACTCCACTATGTCACTCCCACAATATGTCTTGTCTTTCGTGATCTAAGACACGCTTCCTGAGGATGTTATCTAGGCCCAAATTATACAATTTCCCCCCAATCAATTGATAGTTTGTTTCTCTAACCGCCATATGTCGTTTCTGATTTGCGGAGTACGTTTCTGAGCATGCCCCTGTACTCAAGAAGACTGTTATGTCTTCCAAGTATTTGGGTATGGCCTCAACCTAGAATAGGTCTTCATCTGGGAGTTGATCATCGAATGCTCCGCCACTTTCTCCTAACTCTAATCTAGACAAGTGATCAGGCCCCACGTTGCATCTTCCAGGTTTAACGATCACTTCAAAAGAAAATTCCTGAAACAGTAACAACTATCGACAAATTCTTCTTTCCAAAACAGGCTTGTTAAGTAGATATTTCAATGCAGAATGATCAGTAAAGAACTTAAAATGAGAGCCTAACAAGTAATGTCTAAACTTTTGTAAGGCGTAAATCATAACTAAACCCTCCCTTTCTGTGGTTGTATAGTTGCGCTCATCTTGGGACAACTTCCTACTAGAAAAATAGATAGGATTATCCATGGCTCCATCTCCTGGTTGAGCTAATATGGCTCCCAGGGCAATAACTAATGCGTCTACGTGCACATGAAATTCGTTTTCCAGGTTTGGAAATATCAGAATAGGTGATGTGCTGAGATTTTCCTTTAGGATGTCAAACGCCTTATCACACTTTGGTGCCCACTAGAACACTTCTGACTTCTTTAGTATATTTTCCAAGGGTGCATTAATGTTTGCATACCTTCTGATAAACCTGTGATAGTACCATGTGTGCCCCAACGTGGAGCGCAATTGCTTAGTGCTCGTAGGTGGTGGCATGTTCACAATAACCGCAACTTTGGATGGGTCTACCAATACTCCTTCTCGGCATACTATGTGGCCAAACAAATTTCCATGTGGCACACAAAATATACACTTCTTGAGGTTCAGCAATATTTGCAATTCCCTACATCTATCAAACATCAGACATAGTAGCGCTACATGTTCCTTGAGAAGACTGTATACCGTCCAATAGTCCATATAAACTTCTATAAACTTGTGAATAAATTCTCGGAAAGATGCTATTACAATCCAAGACAAAACTACACGGGCATTCTTTCGACCGAAGGGCATCACATTATATGAAAATGACCCCCATTGTGTTATGAATGTGGTCTTCCTTTTGTCTTCTTTAGCAATCCTCACTAGGTGATACCCCGAAAATCCATCTGTAAATGAGTAAGATTATTTCCCCGCAACCTATTCTAGCACCTCATCAGTAAAAGGTGTTGGGAAAGGGTCATGCACACAGACAGAGTTAAGGCCTCTGTATTCTACACACACCCTAATGTCCTATGTGCCTTTCTTTCTCTGGATGACTATTGGGCTAACCCATTCTGCTTCTTCCACTGCGAAAATAAGTCCAGCCTTCAACATCTGGTCTATTTCCCTCTTAACCTTCTCTTTCACTCTGGGATTAAGGTGATATGGTCTATGTCTTACATGATTTGATCCTAGTTTTAGTTCAATTTTCATCTCTCCCATAGCTCCTTTAATCCCTTTTAGCTCTAAAAATGTCTTTGGGAACAAGTCCTCATACTCCCACAACATGCTATGTATTTCTTGGCTAGTTTTCTCATCCCAGTAATCTCCCACCATAACTATCTTAGGTTGCTCTGTGGTTCCTATATTGAATTTACGCAACTTCAATAGATAGTTATAAGAACCATCAGTCTGGTTGGGTATAATGTTATGGATTTCTCTGCTTCCTTTTGTTTCCTTAATGGCTAAATTTCTCAATTCTTCTAAATCATCTGGGTTTTCCAAATCCTTCTCAATTTTATAGCATTCTATAGGTATCTTGTCTGAGTTTAGGTGAAGGTTAGACTAAAGTGCTTGGCTATGCTTTGCACATATCACTAGGTCTATTTTCCGTTCACCAACGTCGTTAAAAAGGAATTCTTTAATTCTTTGCGGGACTACTTTAAGCTCAGGGTACTTACTTGTAAACAAGAACTCCTTGCAAAATTGATCTGCCAACAATTGCCATTTGCTGGTCTGTCTTCTAGTTTCTTCATGCAAGCACCAAGATTTAGGAATCAGACCTGGTGAATGGGGAAATACTTGAACCCATAAGTGGATGGAATTTCCGCAACTTTCCAGTGTCTCACGCATTGTTCAATATGTGCTTTAGGATCAAACTGTCCATTGAACAGTTGTGCAACTTGGAAGTTTGTCTACATCTCTGATTCTAGCTACTCCTTATCTTGAAATATGTATCGGATAGCTTGCTTCATAGCCTCCCAGTTCTTGATCAAGGCTTTGTGACTTGTACACCATCTAGCAGGGGTGTTTTGGAGGGCTAAGTCCAAAACTGAGATCCTTTGATCATCCGCTATATTTTCTTCCATGTTGACCAGAAAGCTGTCGAGTTCTGAGGTACCATCGTATATCGGGTGTTCTCTGACTTCGGTTCCAACCCATCTAGTTTATCTGATAGTTGAATATCTTCTTGAAAATCTTTCATATGAACCCTACTTCCAACTTGTTGGCAGCCCCATATGATTTTTTTATTTGAACAAGAAATTATATTTGTTGTAGTTGCCTTCACCTCATTCTTGTAAACATTATAATTTTCAGATGATTACTGGATTAGAGAAGATATTAATTATTTTTTTAAGTTTGCGTTTCCATTTTGTTTTCATGTTTTATTCATGACTGAAAGCATGAATCAAACATGAAAATCTAGCTTGGTATTATATTCCCTATACAAGGTTTTCTTTTTAAGGGTCATCATGCTTATATTCAATTTGAATCCAATACTTGAATGACTTATTTTTTATTGTTTTGGGGTGTTGATATAATCGTTATATGGTTGGATGATTTGCATCTAGTTTATGGGGAGTTTTGTTTTGATATATTTGAAACACTTTGCAAACACAATGTCCGTGCTAGTAGTCATGGGAATTAATGCACAACTATTGTACTCTGTACTTAACTCACCTTGTTGGCACAGTGATTTGATGAGCCTTTCATTTCGGGTATAGGTTTTCGATTCTGAGTGTCGGGTTTTCATTACTAGGAATGGTAAATCTTTACGATCAAACCCTCGATTTTTATGCTATGATAACACATAGGCTTTGTTTTGGTTTTTTTCCTTTGATACATTCGGATCTGTTCCTATCGCTCCTACCATCCAAACCTAAAATTGTTTTGGGTCATCCCTCTTACATTCTAACCGCGTTTGTTATGGCTCATGTTGCTCGTTCGGATCCAAATGGCCTTCAGGCATTGCTATCTCATGGTGAAGCAAATCCAACCAAATGACTCTGAGTTTTTTGTTTAAAAAAAAAAACCGTAATTGCACGCCAGAGACATGTTTTTGTGGGAGCGATCCTGAGAAACCGTTGCAAATTAGGCCACACCATTTAAAACCCATTTCGGAAATGGATCCATTTACCTTCATAACGGGAAGATTCTTTAGAAATGCATCCATTTTAGAGGTATGTTTCATTTTTCTGGACAACATTTTCTCAGAAATTTTGTTTCGCCTGAGTTTTCTTTTTCCCCTTTCCTCTTTGTGGGTGTGAAGATATGCAACAAACAACTGAACTCTATCATAAACATAAGATAAATTATTCTATCAAATACCTGTTTGTTAATCCACACGATTACTATCTCTTCGCTGAACCAAACTTCGCTCCTTTGCAAACCCCTAGGGTTAAGAAACCATGATGTATTATTTTCACCTAGAATAACGTTGGAACAGGTAATGGATGTGCAGAAAGGAAGGTTCTCTCCTACTCTTGTTTCTGAGCATAATCAGGGTCATATTAACAAACATATTGTCAAGAAATGAGAAACAGAGTAACTTAGAGTCAATCGTTATAAACAATAAAACTAAGCAACCTAATAATATGATCATTAGAAAACTAAAAAACAAAATTTTCTAGCATCATAAATTCAAATTTGTCAAATTACTGAAATAGTTAACAGTTGTTTTTGGATTTGATTATTTTTGAAAAAAATAAAATAAATAGATTTTATGGTTGATTTTTACTATTTTAGACTAGCTACAAAAACCTGTAGCTTATCTTTTTCTAAAAATTAGTTTATAGCCAAGTCATTTTTAAATAAAAAATTAGTAATTAGTTGTTAATAATTTATCTACCTTATTCTTGTTTCATTTTCAGGATATGGTAGATCTTGATGCTGATCATCTGAGGGGGAAACATGTTCGATTTTTCATTTAGATGATTAGTATTTCTTTTCTGTTTATTTTTTGTAAAAAACTTTTATTTTTGAAAAGAACCAACTCAGTTATGGGTGGTTGTAGGCCCTCTATTTTTGTAATATTTTGATCTATGAGATCTTATCCTATCCTAGGAGATAGGAAGATGAGATTTCAAAACTCTCTAAATATTCTTCATTTTGTAAGTGTAAGGGCATCTTCTCCTGGAACAGATTATGGACAAATGATTGATAGAAACTAATGGAACAACTTGTAGCAATTCGGCTTTAGACCTATGTGAATGTTGTCCTATTTATATTCCATCTCTTTTATTGTGGAATAGTTATGTGATGTGTAGCTTTAGTATCTGTGACATTTGATATTCCATTTTAAATTGATATTTTAAATGTTGTCTTTAATTTACTGTTCCATATGTGATAATTGTGATCATCGGTTTCAATTTTGATATCAGGGTTTTTCTTTGATGTTTTAATTGATACATAAATATGAATGTTTTACACAAATATTTCTCTAATATTAATCATTCGTAATCACAAGATTATAGTATCACATGTGTTCAATATTTTGTTATTAAACACTGGCTACCAATACATTTCTTGAATTTATTCAGGAAAATTTTAGTATAAGCCCACTACAGATTTCTTTCAGAAGGCGAGGTAGCTGGATGCTCTTGTTTGCACAGAGGCTCGGACACATTTAACAAACTAACAATAGGTTAGCTTCACATGCTTCTAATTTCTGTCATTTTATGTATTAGTGAAACAGGGGAGCTTCAAATTGGCTTTGACCATCTGTGCATCTTTGTTTCACAACTTAGTTAATTTAAGTTTTATATGATTTATAATTAGAAAACAGAAAATATAAAAATGTTCTTTCTTTATTTGCTTCTCAAAAACAATTATCTTTACATTGATTTTGTAAGTTTCCATTAAAACTTGCAGCCTGCAAATTCTGTTCATAAGCAATATTTTTATGTTTTTCTTTCTCTTCTTAAATACATTTACAATAATTATATTAGAATATATATATAGTTTTAACACTAGCTAGTTTATTCCTTTTTTTTAGGACCTTAGATTGGCTAACGGATCCATTAAACTCGTCAAAACAGGTTACACCAAACGGATTGGGTTATTTAGACAACCCCAGACCATTCTTCCAGTTGACGGCTTGTCAATTTTTCCCGTCAACAAATGGCGCTAGAAGGAGGGCCTGAGGTCGATTTAATGATTAAATGTTTCATCCCTCAGCCTTTCATAATTCCAGATTTATAAATCCTTCTTCTGTGTCATCTTATCATGCACTACAAGGCAGGTTAGATGACAAGCTAACTATCTAGAGTCAATTTCTTAAAATTCTTAATGGCTCCTGCCCAAATCACTGTGTTGGAACATGATTTTAATGTCTCATTACCAATTATTTCCAACAAGACAATTGATCTCTTTTCAGACCTCACCTTTGATGGTGAAGGGAAAACATCTGCAATAGACCATATTTCTAATTTTTTTTATAAATGTTTAAGACATAATATCATTGATCCTAATGTTACATGTAGATTGTTTTCTCTCACTTTCCAAGGTCGAGTTAAATGTTGGTTTGAATCTTTTCGTGCTAATTCTATTCATTCATTGTCTGAGTTTGTAATTGAGTTTTTGTCAGATTTTAACAACTATACTTATGATGAATTAAGTGAAGAATTAAGTTGCTTAAGGAAAGAAAATGGTGAATCATTCAATGATTTTGCAATTAGGTTCATTCATGTTTGTACTAGATTCCCTTTGAAAGAAATGTCGCTTATTAATGAGTGGTTTGAATATCTCATTTCTCTCTCAGACAAGCAAGATCAATTAATGGTTAACCAATATGAATTGAGCACTAACACTCAATCTCAAGATGGTTCAAATTTTGATGTTGATCTTGAAGATTTTGAAGCACTAACAATTATCTTTACATTGATTTTGTAAGTTTTCATTAAAACTTGCAGCCTGTAAATTATGTTCATAAGCGATATTTTTATGTTTTTCTTTTTCTGCTTAAATACATTTACAATAATTATATTAGAATATATATATAGTCTTAACACTAGTTAGTTTATTCCTTTTTTTTAGGACCTTAGATTGGCTAATGGAGCCATTAAACCCATCAGAATAGGTTACACCAAACGGCTTGGGTTATTTAGACAACCCCGGACCGAACCTGTTCTTCCAGATGACGGCTTGTCAATTTTTCCCATCAACACAACTGTCAAATTCCAGTTCTGAATCTTCGTCTGCCAATTGTATGCTCCTCCAACTTACTGATCCATCAGCAGTAGGATTTATGTAGTCTTCTCTCGTTCCTCCTGTTAGAGTGTACAACTGATCTAAGTCTTCTCCCTCCATATTGTTGTTTGTTGGTTCTGTGTATCAAGGGACTACAAACATATCCAAGCATTGAACCACTTTGATTCCATCTGCTTCAAATGTCATAGTGTCTCTCTTTAGGTCAATCACCACATAGTTGTCGTAAGCCCAATCAATACCAAGTAGTGCAAGATAAGGTTCCTTATCCCCCATGATTTCAATCACCTCTAAATCAGCTACAGACTTCACTCCCGCAACATCTATTTCCACATTCTCCAGTCTTCCTATTGGAAAAATACAATATTGATTGGCCATTCTTAACTAGATTGGGGAATATTTCAACTGGGGTTTTACTAAAGCTTCCTAAGTCTTTTTAGGCAGTATATTAACAGCAGATCCTATATCTAACATAACATCCTTAATCTCAAACTCATCTAGCTGAGCTGCTAATCTAAACTCTTTTCCACTTCATATTTTCCTTCTTTGAACTCTCTGAGTATTCTTCTCAGGAAGATTAGTCCTTATTCTAGTTTTTGGAGATTCTTCAGTTCCTAGGACTAGGTACAGGGCATTGCACAACTTTTCTATCAACTGGTCATTCCCCAGAATATCAGAAAATAGTTGAAACCAAAGGTCAACTACATTTTGTGACTTCTCAGGTTGTCTTATCGGGACTACATGGTTTCGGGGTGCAGGGGGTGAAGCAAGGACTTGTGCGATCTTAGGGTAAACGACATGTTGAAGGGGTTATTCTTGCATCTCAGGGCCAGAGATACTCTAAAATGATTCTATTTCATTTTTAAAGAATAAATTTTGTTTCAGAGGATCATACGTGTTCTCCTTAGGTGTTGCTCTCTGAATCTGAGGTACATTATCAACATCTGCGCCAGTCTTTTCTCCTCCTCGAGTAACAATATTAAGGTTGATTAGTTTTCCTTTAATGACTCTCTTTATCTCTGAGCTTATAATATTAGTTCCTCGTTGACGTACCCGATCTCCCGATTTCACAATTAGCTCTGGGCAGTCTTCAGTTGTATGCCCATTGGTTCTGCAGTGAGAGCACCATGGCCGCCCTAGGTGAGGACAATCTCTATCCAAGTGGCCTTTCTCATCACAGTTGTAGAATCTACTTGGTCCTCTTCCCTTGATTCTTCCTCCTATGAAGTCTCCTCCAGCTCCACCTCCTCGACCTCTTCCTGGTCCCTGAGGGGTTTCATTCACCCTGAATGATGTTTGATCCAATCTGTCTGCAAGTGCATCCAATGCTCTACACTAGTTTTTAGCATGTGTGGTGGATGCGTAAAACTCACAATTCACAATATTTGGTATTGTTGAATATTTCTGAATAACGGGGCACTATCTTGGCCCATGCCCATGGGTTCGACAAATCTCGCAATACTTAATTGACGATGTTGCTTGATTACTTGTAAAATCATGATAAGGGGTTCGGGTATGGAATGGTAGATTCATGGATACTTGCGCAACTTCCCTGTGGGTCCCGGTGAGGGTCCCATCGAATTCTGAGGAGGTCTCATTCCCCTCATTCGTGGATATTCATTCACCAGATGTCCTTCTGTGTAACACCCGGTACACCAGACTTGCGGTCGTCCCGGTCTGGTATCGTCAATTCTTGAATCTTCTTTGTGAGTGCTGATATTTGTCATTGTAGTTGTGCCAGATTTGCATCTGTTGGGGTTCTGGTCACTCTCGGGCTCCCAGGATATCCTGCCATGGCTTCAATCTTCATTGATTTTTCCAAGGCATATGTCAAAGTGGCTATCCGTTGTTGCGTTAACGAAATCCATGTCAAAGGTAACAATCCCTGGATATACCATTCTCTTTGATGTTCCTCATGAATTGGATGCGCTAACCTCCCTATAGCATCTTTAAACTTATGGTTATAATCCCAGGCCGATTCACCTTCCCTTTGTTGGATTTCACACAACTTAGATATAGCTTTTTGTTCTGACTGAGGTAGCTTAAACTCCACTATGAACTTTGTTTGTACCTGGTCAAGTGTGAACGCTTGACCTTGCACTCCTAGTACTCCTAGATCAATGACCTTCATGTACCATTTGAGAGCACAACCTCTCAAGGTAGTATGGAACTCGACCAATTTATTTGCATCCAGAGTCCCTCTAGAATTCCAGATTGCTTCACATAAGAACCAATGCTGCTCAACATCCTCATCTCCCTTACCCAAGAATTATGGGTATCGAGCAATCGAACCTCCTGCGTTACAAGCCATTATTGATCTTACTGCTCCTACCAAAATAAAACCTAACGGTCCTGGTTGCGATCTACCAAGGGATCCCAATATCCTCCCAGTATTCACACTTCCTAGTTGTGACTGACTAAATGACTCCAATGGAACATAAATAGAATAAGAGGGTATTATAGAATTTACCACTTGTATAAAAGACACTTGGGGTATGGGTGATTTGGGGCTGGTGCCATTGGCTTCGAGGCGGGTTTATTTGATATGGGGGGTCTCGTTCTCATCCTTTGGAGCGGTCCCTTCAACCGGATTCCCGATATTTCCTGGCATCGAGGTTGAATCTTCTCTCTCTTCTTCAATATCCATGTCGGCTTCCTTTTCCCCTACTTCTACACCTTCTTCTTCTTGTCCACTCTCTTGGGGACTTCTTTCTCTCTACGCTTCTCTCTCATTTAATATTTGACTGGCCAGTATTTCCTGTCTTCTCATCTTCCGCAACTCTTCCATCTATCCTTCCTCGACTTCTCGTGGTCCGACTTCTTTCTGCAACTTCTCAGACTGCTTCACTGCTTTCTTTATCTTACCGCGCCACCACTTCTCAACTATGGCGACTCTTTTCAAGGCTCGCTCATCCCTTGAGTCCATTTCTCGATGCACCCCCATTTGTCAAAGAACCCTCTCCCCTCTCGCAGGCCATGATCCCACCCAAAAATCACCCCACCCCAAGCGAGGGTGTTTACGCTGCCATCTCAGTCGGGGACATAGTCAACATCCCCTCCTCCGTCAAGAAAACCTTAATCCATATGGGGATTTCTCTCAACAGTCTTCCCCTTATGTATTTCTTGAAATCCACTTTTGTGCATGAAAAATATTGATGATTCTCAGCTACAAACTCAATAATGTATCCTTATAATGTTGTATTGACCCAGAAATTGATCGCTCTCATTACCGAACGATCCAACCGATGAAGCGTTGAAATATTTTTTGTATCCCAAGCACAGGTCTTCTTGACTCATTCTTGGAATTCCGAAGCTTCTTGGAGCCTATCTATACAGTGAAAAAGTTCTTCCGGGAACTTAACCCAAAATATCTCATATTGGTTACTCTATCTTTCTGAATAAAAGACAACCTCTCGTGTATCTTTCACAGGTTTTCCTCGCATCTCTGCTTCTTTCCTTAATGTTATAACCCTAAATTGCACCACACATGCTTACCTGGCATCAGGCCAACTCATATCCCTTCATTGCCAAAACATCTACTGAACAACCTCTGTGAAAATCCTCTTGGGTCAAGGCCCACGCGCCCTAACCCACTACTGCACGCGTGTGCACACTGGCAGGCCTACTACAACCCGCGTGTACCTAAAAAGACACAAAAATAGGAAAGTTGCCGACGGCACAAAAAGTTATGGGTCATTTAACTGAAACTCTCGGCCATGCATGGCTGAGAGTTCGTCCAAAACCCTAGCTCCTTCTAGCCTATAAAAGAAGGGGTAGGGGTAACATTTGGAGGAGGAAAATTATAGCAAAGAAACTCTGCCCATTTTCTGAATCCATTGTCCCAACCCTTTAGCCTTTCCTCAAGCCAAAGGAGAATTAACACAAAGCAGTTGGAGGATAG
>SNQJ01S0040968.1:77379-98857 GCA_010110895.2 Picea sitchensis
TAGTAGTTCCTTTCCATGCATGTATTGTGAAAGAGGGGTTTAAGTTTTGGGTGGTAGGTTAAAAAGTAATTTCTTTACGGTCAAAATCTGCATGCAATTCTGACCCTAGTTTGCTAGTCCGTAGGGTATTTTTCCCAACAACACTTATGAAGGCATCACAATTTTTCACCCACCACTGGTGAATATCATATCGATGAATCCACGGAAGCATTCTCCCTAAAGGTTCCCTTTTAACACAAGTCCTGGCAACGGAACCATTTTGTTGGTGCGGAATTGATCAGACCAGGGTCCTTCTCAGGTTACCAACAAAAGGCACGAGTAGTCTAGAGCGTCGACATTTTCATCTCCTCCAAAGAGAATAATTCTCACCCAAAGCGCAACGAAGACAAGAAGATAGGGAAGGGCAAGGAGAATACTTAACCAGGGTTCCAGAATCTTCAAGATTCACCATGGCACAAGAATAAATAATCCAGAACATATTCAAACTCATTCATAAGTAGAAATAAAGACAATCAAGTTGTGATGGAATTTGTAAACAAAGACAACGCATTGAGCTTATTAGACATAAAGAAGTAAAATACATAGACAATTCATAATCATAAACATAGAATGACACAATATATTTCTAAATTTTAGGTCCTTCCATATATTATCAAAAGAGTTTCTCAAATAAAGTCTCATAGATACAAATCAGTACTATGTTACAAGCATCTGGCTCCAGGCTCATGCCTCAAAGATCTTATCCACCCTTTTTCCCCCAAAATGTATACAAGTTACAATCACAGAACCTTTAATATGTCTGTGCCCTCTATACCATCTAAGACAAAATGAAATAACCCAACCCTTTTACAGTCATATGCATCTCATACATATAGGCTGAGTGGGATATTTTGTCTTTAGACTCCGCATGCTTTCTCGTTCTTGTTCTGTTGTAACTTCCTTTGCCTTCCTGGTGTTGCACTGTCCCTTTTCGCAACCATTTTCTATTTTTTTGCTTGCTCCATTGTCTAGCTTCTTTGTGGCTTGTGAAACTCGTGTTTGACCAAAATTGGGACTGTAGTCGTCCTTGCACAAATTCTAACCAAAAACTGAGGGCTCAACACTCACCAAACAGAATATAAACCAGAAAACCTTAAACATAATAGAGTAGCACACCACTAGTCCAAGATAGTCATTCACCAGATAACCAAAACCGTTCACCAAAACACCCTTCCTCTGTAGTTGCATCACTCTTCCTTTGTAGTTGTGTCACTCTCTTAGACTTGTGCACTTGTCTTGTGTGAGTGAGGTTGTTGTGTGTCTTCTCCAAGTGAAGTGCCTAGCCTCTTATAAATACATGTTGAACTTCCTAGAATTAGGCCAGGGCCGACCTGTCCACTTTATTCTTCTAATTTACAATTGACTTGTCAAGGCACAATAGGGTCAAATTTTACAAGGGAACAATAGGGCATACGTAACAAATATAATATAATATTATTATTTAGGGTTTTGTCTTGGTCAAATACAATATGAATGTTATAATAATATCTTCTAAAGCTACTCAAACTTCAACACTCCCTCTTAGCAAGGAAGGTATTCTTCTGGCATGAACATCACGATTGCTTCTTCTCTTCTATACACTTGACCATTGAATTGTTGAATTTCCACGAATCTATATTGATTAATTTTTGTAACCACATCAACATCCAGGGTCTTATCATCCATCCGATATTTATGTCATCATGGGGATTTCACTCGCTAGTTCACACATAATCTGGCATCTAGTTCAACAATGAACTAGTAATGTCTTGTTGACACACCATGCAACTAGTCCACAATGACCAGACATATAATCATGAGGATTAGACGATGTAATGCGCACACACTACCCATCTATCCCAAGGAAAGGAAACACTTCCAACCACATAGGTTGGCCCACCAGCTAAAAATCCAGGTAACTAACCAGCCCTGAAGGCATGGCATCTGCTGACCTTTTGCGAGGTCATGCTGGTTGGTTCCATAGTCATTAACTTGCGTACCAGACATTTTCACTGGAGTAGCAGTAAATCGACATACTAGACTTTTTCATTGGAGAATCCCTCTGCGTACCAGACCTTTTCACTAGAGTAGCAGTAACTCGACGTACCAGACTTTTTCACTGGAGTAGCCCTCTGCATGCTAGAATTTTTCACTGGAGGAGCAGTAACTCGACGTACCATAATTTTTCATTGGAGTAGTCGTAACATTCCTGTGAATGACCACCCATTGTTTTTGCCACATGTTGAAGTTGCTTCCCTGGATCAAAATTGTAACTCATCACTCCCTCTTACTAGGGACGTCCTTTTGGACCACTCCAATCTTGTCTCTGAAGTATACAAAATTCACTCTCGATAGAGGCTTGGTCAACACATCTACTATCTTCTCATCTGTAGTGACATACTGGAGATTCACTGCTCACCTATGTACCATATCTCTGATATAATGGTACCTGATATCGATAGTCTTGGACTTGTCACGGAACACTGGTTTCTCTATCAACTTCACACAACTATAGTTGTCACACCAGATACAAGTCTTCTCTAACTCGAGATCAAACAATCATGTAAGAAGCTTCCAAAGCCACACTACTTCTCTACTAGCTGAATAAGATGCTATATACTCTGATTCAATTGTACTGAGCGTCACAATAGTCTATATCCTGTTGAACCATGAGATCATAGCTAATCCCATACTGAAGAAAAATCCAGATGTACTCTTCCGTTCTGCAACACTACCGACCCAATCTAAATCAGTAAAGCCTTGTAGTCTTATCTCATGATCTGAAGCATATCTGAGTCCATAATCAATTGTACCCTTCAGGTACCTCAACACATGTTTGTTGCAACCAAGTGAACACTTCTCGACTCAACCATATACTGACTCAATGTGTTCACCAAAAAACATATATATGGCCTCATGTTCGTTAATTAAAACAACAAACCAATCATTTGTCTATACGTGGTGGCATCCACAATCTCTGAAGATGTATCGCTCAACAACTTCAGAGTCGTCACCATCGGTGTAGGCATGGCCTTGCAATCCATCATTCTAAATCTCTTTAGAATTTCAACAACATATTTTCCTTGGTTAAGGAAAATATCACTTGGTCTCTACCATACCTATATACCTAAGAAGTAATGCATCATGCCTAGGTCTTTCATCTCGAAATCTACAGTGAGATTCCTCTCTCTATCAATGATGAGCTTTTCGTTTCTTGTTAGAAACATGTCATCCACATACAACAATAGTATCACTGGTTCACCATCCACAACCTTGAAGTACAGGTTGGTATCTTCTTTACTCTTGGTAAATCCCAAGATCATCAGGAAGCTATCAATTCTACTGTACCATGCTCTGGGTGCTTGTTTTAACCCATACAATCCTTTCTTCAATTTGCACACATGTCTCTGATTGCCATGTGTCTTGAAACCTTGTGGCTTCTCCACATACACTTCCTATTCTATTACACCATTTAAAAAAGTTGTCTTCACATCTATCTAGTTTACCTTCCACTTATTTACTGCAACTAATGCAATTATAGCTCTAATTGAAGTGTATCTTGCCACCTGAGCAAATGTCTCCTCATAATATATTCCTTCTTTCTAAGAGAAACCACGTGCCACGAACCTTGCCTTGTACTTCTCGATACTTCCATCTACTAAATATTTGGTTTTGTAAATCCACTTGGAACTTACAATTGTCTTCGCTTTCGGTCTTAGAACCACATCCCAAACATCATTCTTTACAATGGACTGGTACTCTTCCACCATGGCATCCTTCCACTCTTTCTTCTTTGTAGCCTATGCATAATTGGTAGGCTCAACATCAATGATGTCACTTAGCAATGCCACATATCTAGAGTAAGGTCGTGGCCTATTTCTTTCTCTGAAGGATCCATATGGAGCACCATACTTCTCTGCATCATGAATAATTTCTTGAGCCCAAGTTGGTCTTCTCTTCTTAGTATTAATTTCTCAAGATGAGTCTGCAGACATCTCTGGTTCTTCCATATCATGATCTTCTATTACAACATCATCACTTGTATCTGCATCTGTAACTCTAGGAGCTTCAAGCTCCTCATCATGAACCTCATCTGAATGATGTTGTCTCGATCTACTGAAAGTTGTATCCTCATCGAAGGTGACATCTCTGCTAGTCTCAATCTAACGGTGACTAGGGATGTAAACTCTGTATGCCTTCGATGTCTCACTGTATCCAAAAAATATACCCTTTTTTCCCAAAGGGTCCAACTTCAATCTCTTGTCCTTGGGGACATGCACATGTACTAGACAGCCAAATATCTTTACGTGGATGACCTCTGGCTTTTCACCTATAATCATCTCTTCTGGTGTCTTGTTCCCAAGGACTCTGTGGAGACTTCTGGTCTTCACATACACAACAGTCCTGGCTGCCTCTACCCACAGATGCATCGGTAAATATTGATCATGAATCATGTCCTTTATTGATTCCATGATTGTATGGTTCTTTCTTTCTACCACACCTTTATATTGAGGAATGTAGGAGAGTAGATAACTCCCTCTTAATCCCAACTTCCTTACATAATGCCTTGAATTCGTCTGAAGTGAATTCTCCTCCATTATCTGATCTCAAAATATTTATCTTCTTTTCAGACAAGTTTTCAACAAATGCCTTGAACTCTTTGAACTTGTTGAATACTTCATTTTTAGCCTTCAAAGAGTAAATCCAAGTTTTACGTGAGAAATCATCAATAAATGAAACATAGTATACATACCTGCTAAGTGAGGTGGCTGACATTGGTCTGCACATGTCTGAATGTGTAATGTCCAAGGCTCCTTTGGCTTTGCTATTGCTGCTTGGAAATGGTTTCTTCACGTTCTTGACTTGAGCGCATCCATTGCATATTCCTTCATGTTCCACTTGGATTTCTGGAAAACCTGTCACCATATTGCTCAAAATTGGTAGGGCTTTGTAATGTATATGAGAAAATATTATATGCCATAGTTCACTTGGAATAATTGTACTGTGTAGTAGCACTGAAATTGAGTGTCCCTTTAACTTGTATAATCCTTCTTCTTGGACACCAATCACTACAAAATCATCAATATATTTTCCTCTAGGCCACATGAGGACTTCACCATCAATGAAAGCAACTATGAATTCTTTCTCAACTAAAGCTGAGATACAAAGTAGATTCTTCTTTAAACCAAGTACATACAACACATCCTTCATCTTCATAGGTTTTCCAGAGTCTAACTTGTAGGATGGTTCTCCTACTCCTTTAATGGGATACTAATAGTCATCACCTAGCTTCACCTTGCGAGGTGAATCTTTCTGAACTAGATATGAGAGAGACTACTTATAACCTGTCATGTGCTTAGAAGCACCACTATCAATAAGCCAAGTGTCACTTCCATGAGTGACTGTACCTATAAGAAATGAGATCAAAGAATATTCTTCACTTGAGTATTCTTCTTTGGTTTTCTCATGATCATGTTCATCATCTTCTGGGACATGAGCATGATGTCTTTTATACTTTCCTTTTCTGACCTGACCTTTGGAGTCGAGACAGTTTATGGCAATGCGTCCCATCTTCTGAAAAATGAAGCATCTGTAATTTGAGAAATCCTTCTTGAACTTGTGATTGTTTTGTAATCCATGAGGTTTCTTATGTTATTGAACTTCCTTCTTTCTTTTTCCTTTTCTGGTATGTGCTACTAGGGCTTGATTTTCTTAATCACCTAGTTTCTCTTCTCTTGATGCCAATCTAGCTTCTTCCTCCCACGATGTGCTAAACCTTGTTAGAATTCTTCTTAAACATATACCCTGAATGAATGATTCCCAATATCTGGGGAGACCATTCAATGTAGTCATCACCAACTCGACTTCTTCGATTGTGTCTCTAATGGCTTCTAGTTGTTCTTTGATCCGAGACACTCTTTTGAAGTATGATTGGATAGTTTCTAAACTTTGCATCTTCACATTCTTGAGTTGTGTTCTCAAGGTCATCTTCTGATTGATATTTGTTCATTAATACAATTTGGATAAGGCATCGAACATTTGCTTGAGAGTTGTTAATGATGAGACATGGGGGATCAAATGATCCTTGATGGAATCAACAATGATTCTCTTCGCCTTCAATAGGTTCTTTCTGTACTTTGCTTTGGCCTAATATTCATTAGGTTCTGGAACTTCTTCTTTTACGAAATATTGTAGATCATTCTCTTCTAGAATGGGCATCACTATGTACTTCCATGCTCGGAAGTTATCAACACCTTCAAGCTTATCATCAAGCTTGGTACTGGATTCCATCCTCTGCTTGAAAAATGGAATAAAAAGATAAAACTTTTCAAAGAAAGGTTTTGTACTTACCAGAGAGTGCTATGCCAAGGTGACCAGTTCGAGCTTCAGTTCTGCAATGATCAAGACGTCTTGAACTAGGGTTTATGAGGAAACCCTAATTTTTTAAAATATGAATTTTGGAATTCTACTCCGAGGGAAAGGTGCACCCTCCTAAGGCGAGTTCCTTAGTGGTGTTACTTTGACCAACACTCTTCAAAAAGTGGGTGAAAACGCCTTTTAGGGTTTTGTGCAGTTGCCACACCAATTGCAGTTTTCAAAACTTTGTCAAAATGAGAATCTAAACCCAAGGAAAGATGTGCTAGGGTTAGGAGAGTCTTCCTATGGTCTTAGTTTCCCTAGTGATCTCTTCTAAACTGTGCAAATGGCTTCTTTCAAGCCCGCTCTGATTCCATGTTAAATTTTCTCTTAAGCAGTTAAGTGTGTTTTGCATTCCTTAACCTTAGTCTATTAAAACAATAACTGCATGCATAAGGATCACTAAAAGAAAGACATCAACAATATACACAAGATTTATTCTGGGAAGCCCTCATGGGGGAGAAACCCAACAAAGCTTCTTTAATATAGATTCTTCAACAATTACAATGTCTCTCATAAGATATATCCCACCAAACAGGAGATAAACCATAAAACCTTAACCAAAAAAGAGTAGCGCACCACTAGAAAAAGATAGTCCTTCACCAGATAACCAAAACCCTTCACCAGAGCACCCTCCCTCTGTAGTTGTGCACTCTTCCTCTGTAGCTATGTCACTCTCTCAAACTTGCGCACTTGTCTTGTGTGAGAGAGCTTGTTGCTTGTATTCTCCAAGTGCGGTGCCTAGCCTCTTAAAAATATAGGTTAAACTTCCCAAAATTAGGTCAGGGCCAACCTGTCCACTTTATTATTCTAATTTACAATTGACTTATCAAGGCACAATAGGGCTGACTTTTACAAGGGCACAATAGGTCCAACTTAAAAAATATAATATAATATTATTCTTTAGGGTTTTGTATTGGTCAAATACAATATGAATGTAAAAATAATATCTTCCGAAGCTACTCAAACTTCAACAAGGTTCCTCCCACCACATGTGCTCACATAGAAATTGGTTCATTTTTTACCAATATGTTGATGAGGGTGTAGTGTTTATGGGAAATGGTTTTCCCTGCAAAATTGTTGTGGTTGGCAGCATTAGGATTATGATGTTCAATGGTATTTTTATAGAACTAGCAAATGTTAGATATGTACCTGAGCTTAAGCTAAATTTGATTTCAATAGGGGTTTTGGATTTTGGTGGATATAAGTATGCAGGTCAAGGTGGAGCACTCAAAGTGTCGAAAGGAAGTTTAGTAGTGATGAAGGAAACAAAGGTTGATAAAATTTATAAGTTGGAAGGAAGTATTGAAGCCGCATATGAGGTAACCAATGTATCTTCTTGTTTATGGTAGAAGCAACGTCATATGAGCAAGAAAGAGTTGCAGAAATGTAAGTTTCTTCCAAACTTAGGATATTTGTTTATGATTTTTTGCTTGTTTTGTATCTCCGTTAGTTATGATGATGGATAAAAGGGATGTAATATGTGGGATCCTACTTCCCACAAGATCATCATTAATAGAAATATAATGTGTATGGAACAACCAGAAAGTTTAGTTCAAGATCGCAACGATAGATTTGTTCGCATGCTAGAGGATTCATTGTATGGCCTAATGGTACCCAAACAACTATACAAGAGGTTTGAATCCTTCATGGTGAGCCAAAAAATTTCAAGGGGTAAGTATGACCATATTGTTAATAGTACATCCATTATCCTGATGTTATTTATTGGTGATATGCTCGTTGCAAGCTGAATCATGGTTTAGATCAGTGAGATAAAGGCTCAGTTGGACAAGACATTTCTGATGAAGGATCAAGAAGGAGCAAAACAAATTTTGAGCACAAAAGTACACAGAGATGGTATACATGGTAAGTTGTGGTTGAAGTTCAGTATGAACATCATTAAACCAATTAATATCCCTATTGCTTTCCATTATAATTTTTCTTGAAGTTTAGATCCCGTTTATAATGAAGAAAAAATTATGTCTTGTATATCGCGTGTCAGTTTAGTAGGAGGTCTATTGGATGCGATGAAATGGTTAATACTAGAGATTTCAAATTCAGTTGATGTTGTTAATCACATGGAAAATTCAGGTGCAGTGGTGAAATGGGTGCTTCATAGTTTTAGAAGCACAAGTGTCACCTATAATGGTTACAGTGAGTTAGTTTGTGGTAATTGTAATTTAGGTTTTGCAGGTATGTTGGATAAAATGAGATTGACCTCAGGATATGTCTCAAAGCATTGTTTTGGAAGACATGTTGGAGGTGGAGTGATTCCTCAAAAAATCCAAACTTAAGAAAATCATACAGATGTGTTCACGAAACCAATGTTATTAGAGAAGTTGTAGTTGTGCTTGCCTTCTGTTGGCTTGCAACATAGGTGATGTACAAAATTGGACAATGGTATTTAGGTAAATTGTTGTCAAGATGGAGACTATTGAGATATGCCAACCAATTTTCCCAAGATTTTGTGGATTGTAGTAGATTTAGTGGCTCCTCTATTTAGTTTGTTGTTGAAACAAATTACACAATGTGTGGATCCACATAAATGTAATCAGTTCTGTATCACTGTTTGAGAGTTGTTATAAATCTATGTATGCCCATAGAGGCAGAGAGACTTGAGAGAGGTGGAGTGTGTGTAAGCCTGGTCTGACTGATGTAATATCTCACTTCAAAAATAATAAACCGAATATAATATGGATGTTTCCATGTATAGGGTTTTACCACATAAAATTGTTGTGTTCAATTTATGTGATTGTATCTTGTTCAATATTTGCAATTAAATCTTTGTGTTTCTTATGCTTCCACTACAACAAGTGGTATCAGAGTAGGTAAACCAAGCAAGATGAGTAGATATTCACAAGTTCACGAGTGAGGCGAGCTCAAATTTAGCAAGGGGCATTATTTTTAAACCTGAACGCTCCCTAGAGAGTGTTGTAGGAGCATTCGTTGCTCCCTTCCTTGACAAATTGTGGTTTTCAAACCTGAACGCTCCCTAGAGAGAACACGGTCGAAGGAGCGGCCAGATAGGGATGTGCCCTATACATAGAGAGAGGAGCGTATCTTTTGGATAGACATGATCTGTGAATGCAGAGAGGGGCCTCCAAGGCACATGTCTATAGTTGTCGAGGGATGTCCTAAAATCAGTGCAGGGAATTATTTTGTTTTTTGAGAGTTGACCTTTCAAACCTGTTTGAAAAAAGTGTGCTCCACGTATAGATATGATGGTGGCAGATTGATACACGGAGCACAAGGTATATGTTTGAGGTATGAACCATTTTTTGATGGAGCGAACTTTTCCTTGCACACAAATTGTTTTATGAATAAATGGGAGATATAAAAGCTTGTCTTATATGAAGTCGATGTAAAGGTGGACGAATTTTTTTTAGTTTGGTAAAAGGTTTAAAAAGGTAAAAATGATTTAAAGGTTTTAAAACAGTTTTAAACCTTTTATTTAATGTTTGAGTTAAACCTTTTGGTTCCATTTTAAAACAAAGATTATATTTGCACTTTTTATTTTTATTTTTAAAGAGCTCAGTTTATAAGCTTGGTTTCATAAGCTTGTTTCCTGAGCATTTTTTAGCTAATGGCTAAGGTTCAGAGATCGAAGTTTGAGGTAGAAAAATTCAACGGGAAAAACAACTTTGAGCTCTAGAAGCTCAAGATGCGGGATTTGTTGGTGCAGCAAGGGTTGCAAAAAGCGTTGGTGCATGACAAATGAGGAATGAGAAGAAATGGACACAAAATATCTCAGTACCATTCGTCTATGTCTGGAAGATGAAGTTATGTTTAATATCATACCATAGGATACAACAGTAGGCTTATGGAGCAAGTTGGAAAGTCTATATATGACGAAGTCCTTGACAAACATAATTTTCTTGAAGAAACAATTATAGAGTTTGTGAATGAAATAAGGTACGAGAGATGTTGACCATTTAAATACCTTTAATACCCTTATAGTTCGATTGACTGGTATGGAAGTTAAATTCGAAAATGAAGAAAAGGATATTACACTATTGTGCTCGTTTCCTGATTCTTGGGATAATTTAGTCAGCTCTATTAGCTTTAGCTCAATAGATGTTTTAGATTATGATTATGTTGTGGGAGCTTTGTTAGCTGAGGAGATGAGGAGAAAATCTAGTCAAGAAACCTCAAATTCATAGGTGATGCTAGTAAGAGGTCGACCCAAAGAAAAAGAGCAGAATCAGAGAAGTTCTTCACGATTTAAGTCGAGGGAAAAAAAGGGTAGAGTAAAATGCTAGTACTGTGGAAAAACAGGGCATCTTAAGAAAGACTACTTGAAAAGAAAATAATCTCAGGAGAACTCTACGAAAGAAACAAATTTGGATGCAATAAATTCAAGTATGACCAATGAAGTTTTATCCATTCCTAGTAGCTTACAATATTAGGGAGAATGGTTGTTAGATTCGGGTGCCTCCCACCACATGTGATCAAATAGCAACTGGTTCATTTTTTACCAATTTTTTGATGAGAGGGTAATGTTTATGAGAAATGGTTTTCCATGTAAAACTGTTGGGGTTGGTAGCGTTAGGATCAGGATGATCGATGGTATTGTTAGAGAACTCTCAGATGTTAGATATGTAACCGAGATTAAGTTAAATTTGATTTCATTAGGGGTTTTGGATTCTAATGGATATACATATGCATGTCAAGGTGGATCACTCAAAGTGTCGAAAATAAGTTTAGTAGTGATGAAGGAAACAAAGGCTAATAACCTTTATAAGATGGAAGGAAATACTGAAGTTGCATCTAAGGTAACCGTTGTATCTTATTTTTTATGTTTGAAGCAACAAGGTCATATGAGCAAGAAAGAGTTGCATAAATGTAAGTTTCTTCCAGACTTAGGATCTTTGTTTTTTATTTTTCTGGTTGTTTTATATCTTAGTTAGTTATGATGATGGAGAAAAGGGATATAATGTGTGGGATCCTACTGCCCACAAGATTGTCATTAACAAAAATATAGTGTGTATGAAACAACCAGAAGGGCTAGTTCAAGATCACAACGATATATTTGTTTGCATGCTAGAGGATTCATTGTATTTCATGATGGTACCCAGGCAACTGTACAAGAGGTTTGAATCCTGCATGGTGAGCCAAAATTTTTCAACGGGTAAGTATGAATATGTTGTTAATAGTACATTCACTATTCTGATGATATTTACTAATGATATGCTCGTTGCAATCCAAAGCATGGTTGAGATCAGTAAGATAAAGGCTTAGTTGGACATGACATTTCAGATGAAGGATCAAGAAGCAACAAAACAAATTTTGAGCACAGAAGTCCACAAAGACATTATACATGGTAATTTGTGGTTGAAGTCCAGTATGAACATCATGAAACCAATCAATATACCTATTGATTTCCATTATAAGGTTTCTTCGAGTTTAGGTCCTGTTTATAATGAAGAAAAAGTTATGTCTCGTACACTGCGTGTCATTTCAGTAGGAGGTTTGTTGGATGCGATGAAATGGTTAAGACCAAATATTTCACATTCAGTTGATGTTGTCAATCACATGGAAAATTCAGGTGGAGTAGTGAAATGGGTGCTTCAGAGTTTTAGAGGCACAAGTGTCACCTATAATGGTTACAATGAGTTACTCTGTGGTAATTGTAATTTAGGTTTTGCTTGTATGTTGGATAAAAGGAGATTTACCTCATGATATGTCTCGAAGCATTATTTTGGAAGACATGCTAGAGGTGGAGTGATTCCTCAAAAAATATAAACTCAAGCAAATCATACAGACATGTTCACGAAACCAACGTTATTAGAGAAGATGCAATTGTGATTGGATTCTCTTTTCTTGCAGCATAGGTGATGTACAAATTTGGGCAATGATATTTAGGTAAATTGTTTTCGAGGTGGAGATTGTTGACATATGCCAACCAATTTTCCGACGATTTTTTGGATTGTAGCAGATTTAGTGGCTCCTTTATTTAGTTTGTTGTTGAAACAATTCACACAATGTGTGGATTCACATAAATGTAATCAGTTTTGTGTCACTGTTTGAGAGCTGCTATAAATCTATGTACACCCATAGAGATAGAGAGACTTCAGAGAGGTTGAGTGTGTGTAATCCTAGTCTGGATGATGTAATATCTCCCTTGAATGATAATAAACCGAATATCATTGTCTCTTTAATGTTTCCATGTATAGGGTTTTACCACATAAAATCATTGTGTTCAATTTATGTGATTGCATCTTGTTCAATATTTTCAATTAGATATCTATGTTTTTTATGCTTCTGCTACAACAAGTGATATCAGAGAAAATGCAACAGGTGCACCAAGCAAGCTGAGCATATCTTCACAAGTTCACGAATGAGGTGAGCTCAAATTAAGAAAGGGGAATTATTTTTAAACCTTGACACTCCCTAGAGAGTGTTGTAGGAGCGTTTGTCGCTCCCTGCCTTGAGAAATTGTGTTTTTCATATCTACATGCGCCCAAAACTTGGTCGGAGGAGTGTGACCCTCTCTAGACGCTCTTTGTGCATGCGGAGAGGGGCGTCCAAGACGCGCTGTCTATAGATGTCGGGGGACGTCCTCAAATCAACGTAGGGAATTATATTGTTTTTTGAGCATTGAACTTTCAAAATTGTTTGAAAAACGTGTCCTCCACGTAGAGATATGATGGTAGTAGATTGATACACGAAGCACAAGGTATATGGCTGTGGTATGAACCGTTTTTTGATGGAGCGAACTTTTCCTTGCATACGAATTGTTTTATGAATAAATGGGAGATATAAAGGCTTCTCTTATATGAAGTGGATGTAAAGGTGGATGAATGTTTTTTAGTTTGGTAAAAGGTAAAAGGTTTAAAAAGGTGAAAATACTTTTAACGGTTTTAAAATATTTATTAATTATTTTATTTAATGTTTGAGTTAAACATTTTGGTTTCACTTTACAACACAGATTATATTTTCACTGTTTTTTTTAAAGAGCTCAGTTTATGAGCTTGGTTTCATAAGCGTTTTTTTGAGTGTTTTGAGCTATTGGTTAAGGTTCAGAATTTGAAGTTTGAGGTTGAAAAATTCAGCAGGAAAAACAACTTTGAGCTTTGGAAGCTCAAGATGCAAGATTTGTTGGTGCAACAAGGGTTGCAAAAAGCGTTGGTGGGAAGGACAAAGAAACCGACAAGCATGACGAATGAGGAATGGGAAAATCTGGACACAAAAGCACTCAATTCCATTCCTCTATGTTTGGAAGATGAAGTTTTGTTTAATATCTTTGGAGAGGATATAGTAGTAGGATTATGGAGCAAGTTGGAAATTCTGGATATGACGAAGTCCTTGATGAGTAGAATTTTCTTGAAGAAACTATTATATAGTTTGTGAATGAAAGAAGGTATGAGAGTTGTTGACCATTTAAATACCTTTAATACCCTTATATTTCAATTGACTAGTATGGAAGTTAAATTCAAAGATGAAGATAAGGCTATTACACTATTGTGCTCATTGCCTGATTCTTGGGATAATCTAGTCACCTATATTAGCTTTATCTTAATAGATGTTTTAGATTATGATTCTCTTGTGGGAACTTTGTTAGCTGAGGAGATGAGGAGAAAATCTATTCAAGAAACCTCAACTTCAAAGGCAATGCTAGTCAGAGGTCGACCCAAAGAAAAAGAGTAGCATCACAGAAGTTCTTCACGATCTAATTCAAGGGGCAAAAAGGGTAGAGTAAAATGTTGGTACTATGGAAAAACATGGCATCTCAAGAAAGACTGTTGGAAAAGAAAAACAATCCCAGGAGAACTCTACGAAAGAAGAAAATTTGGCTGCAACAAATTCAGGTATGACCAAAGAAGTTTTATCCTTTCCTAGTAGCTTACAATATCAAGAAGAATGGTCGTTAGATTCAAGTGCCTCCCACCAGATGTGCTCACAGAGAAACTGGTTCATTTTTTACCAATCTGTGTATTAGGGTGTAGTGTTTATGAAAAATGGTTTTCCCAGTAAAACTGTTGGGGTTGGAAACATTAGGATCAAGATGTTCAATGGTATTGTTAGAGAACTAACAAATGTTAGATATGTATCTAATCTTAAGTTAAATTTGATTTCATTAGGGGTTTTGGATTCTGCTGGATATAAGTATGCAGATCAAGGTGGAGCACTCAAAGTGTCGAAAGGGAGTTTAGTAGTGATGAAGGAAACAAAGGTTGATAACCTTTATAAGATGAAAGGAAGTATTGAAGTCGCATTTGAGGTAATCGATGTATCTTCTTGTTTATGGCATAAGAAACAAGGTCATATGAGCAAGAAAGAGTTGCAACACTGTAAGTTTCTTCCAGACTTAGGATCTTTGTTTCTGATTTTCTGCTTGTTTTATATCTCTGTTAGTTATGATGATGGAGAACATGGATGTAATGNTTTATGGCATAAGAAACAAGGTCATATGAGCAAGAAAGAGTTGCAACACTGTAAGTTTCTTCCAGACTTAGGATCTTTGTTTCTGATTTTCTGCTTGTTTTATATCTCTGTTAGTTATGATGATGGAGAACATGGATGTAATGTGTGGGATCCAACTTCCCACAATATCATTATTAATAGAAATATAGTGTGTATGGAACAACCAGAAAGGTTAGTTCAAGATTGCAAAAGGATTCATTGTATGGCCTAATGGTACCCAGGTAACTGTACAAGAGGTTTGAATCCTTCATGGTGAGCCAAAACTTTTCAAAGGGTAAGTATGGCTATACTATTAATAGTACATTCACTATCCTGGTGTTATTTACTGATGATATGCTCGTTGCAAGCTGAAGCATGGTTGAGATCAATACGATAAAGGCTAAGTTGGACATGACATTTCAAATGAAGGATCAAGAAGCATCAAAACAAATTTTGAGCACAGAAGTACACAGAGACATATACATGGTAAGTTATGGTTGAAGTTTAGTATGAACATCATGAAACCAGTTAATATCCATATTTATTTCTATTATAAGTTTTCTTCAAGTTTAGGTCATGTTTGTAATGAAGAAAACATTATGTCTCGTATACTGCGTGTCTATTCAGTAGAAGGTCTGTTGGATTCGATGAAATGGTTAAGACCATAACTTTCACATGTAGTTGATGTTGTCAATCAAATGGAAAATTCATGTGGAGAAGTGAAATGGGTGCTTCAAAGTTTTAAAGGCACAAGTGTCACCTATAATGGTTACAGTGAGTTAGTCTGTGGTAATTGTAATTTAGGTTTTGCAAGTATATTGGATAAACAAAGATTTACCGCAAGATATGTCTCAAAGAATTGTTTTGGAAGACATGTTGGAGGTGGAGTGATTCCTCGGAAAATCCAAACTCGAGCAAATCATACAGATGTGTTCAGGAAACCAACGTTATTAGAGAAGTTGCAGTTGTGCTTGGATTTTCTTGGCTTTCAGCATAGGTGATGTACAAAATTGGACAATGATATTTAGGTAAATTGTTGTCAAGGTGGAGATTGTTGATATATTCCAACCAATTTTTCCATTATTTTGTGGATGGTAGTAGATTTAGTGGCTCCTTTATTTAGTTTGTTGTTGAAACAAATCACATAATGTTTGGATCTACATAAATGTCATCAGTTCTGTGTAACTGTTTGAGAGATGCTATAAATTTATGTACGCCCATAGAAGAAGAGAGACTTGAGAGAGGTTGAGTGTGTGTAAGCCTAGTTTGGCTGATGTAATATCTCCCTTGAATAATAATAAATCGAATATCGTTATCCCGTGGATGTTTCCCTATATAGGGTTTTACCACGTGAAATCGTTGTGTTCAATTTATGTGATTGCATCTTGTTCAATATTTGTAATTAGATATCTATGTTTTTTATGCTTACGCTACAACAAGTGGTACGAGAGAAGGTGCAGCAAGTGCGCCAAGCAAGCTGAGAAGATATTTGCAAGTTCACGAGTGAGGTGAGCTCAAATTTAGCAAGGGGCATTATTTTTAAACCCGAACGCTCCCTAGAGAGTGTTGTAGGAGTGTATTTCGCTCCCTTCCTTGAGAAATTGTGTTTTTCATATCCAGATGCACCCAGAACACGGTCGAAGGAGTGTCCACACAAGGACGTGCCCTCTACATGGAGAGAGGAGAGTCTCTTTTGGATAGACGCGTTCTCTGTATCCAAAGAGGGGCCTTCAAGATGCACTATCTATAGCTATCAGGGGACATCCTCAAATCAATGCAGGGAGTTATTTTGTTTTTTGAACGTTGACCTTTCAAACTTGTTTGAAAAAAATGTCCTCCACATAGAGATATGATGGTGGCAGATTGATACACGGAGCACAAGGTAAATGGCTGAGGTATGAACCATTTTTTTGATGGAGCAGACTTTTCCTTGCATACGAATTGTTTTATGAATAATTGGAAGATATAAAGGCTTGTCTTATATGAAATGGATGTAAAGGTGGACGAATGTTTTTTAGTTTGGTAAAAGGTTTAAAAAGGTGAAAATGCTTTAAAGGTTTTAAAATATTTTTTAAACCTTTTGTTTAATATTTCAGTTAAACCTTTTGGTTCCACTTTAAAACAAAGATTATATTTCCACCTTCTTTTTTTTTTTTAAAGAGCTCAATGTATAAGCTTTGTTTCATAAGATTGTTTTTTTAGCGTTTTTGAGCTAATGGCTAAGGTTCAGAGCTCAAAGTTTGAGGTAGAAAAATTCAACAGGAAAAACAACTTTGAGCTCTGGAAGCTCAAGATGTGGGATTTGCTGGAGCAACAAGGGTTGCAAAAAGCGCTGGTGGGAAGGACAAAGAAATTAGAAAGCATGACGAATGAGGAATGTGAAGAATTGGACGAAAAGCACTTAGTACCATTCATCTATGTCTGGAAGATGAAGTTTTGTTTAATATCATAGGAGAAGATGCAATAGTAGGCTTATGAAGCAAGTTGGAAAGTCTATATATGATGAAGTCCTTAACGAGCAGAATTGTCTTGAAGAAGCAATTATACAATCTGTGAATGAAAGAAGGTATGAGAGTCGTTGACCATTTAAATACCTTTAATACCCTTATAGTTCTATTGACTAGAATGGAAGTTAAATTTGAAGATGAAGATAAGGCTATTACACTATTGTGCTCATTGCCTAATTCTTGGGATAATATAGTCACCTCTATTAGCTTTAGCTCAACAGATGTTTTATATTATGATTCTGTTGTGGGAGCTTTGTTAGCTTAGGAGATGAGGATAAAATCTAGTCAAGAAACCTCAACTTCAGAGGTGATGCTGGTCAGAGGTTGACCCAAAGAAAAAGAGAAGAATCAGAGAAATTCTTCACGATCTAAGTCAAGGGGCAGAAAGGGTAGAGTAATATGTTGGTATTGTGGAAAAACAGGGCATCTCAAGAAAGACTACTGGAAAAGAAAATAATCCCAGGAGAAATCTACGAAAGAAGCAAATTTGGCTACAACAAATTCAGGTATGACCGATGATATTTTATCTGTTCCTAGTAGATTACAATATCAAGAAGAATGGCTATTAGATTCAGGTTTCTCCCACCACATGTGCTCACATAGAAACTGGTTCGTTTTTTACCAATATGTTGATGAGGGTCTAGTGTTTATGAGAAATGGTTTTCCCTGTAAAATTGTTGGGGTTGGCGGCATTAGGATCTGGATGTTCAATGGTATTGTTAGAGAACTAATGGTTGTTAGATATGTACATGAGCTTAAGTTAAATTTGATTTCATTAGGGTTTTTGGATTCTGGTGGATATAAGTATGTAGGTCAAGGTGGAGCACTCAAAGTGTTGAAAGGAAGTTTAGTAGTGATGAAGGCAACAAAGGTCGATAACCTTTATAAGATAGAAGGAAGTATTGAAGTCACATCTAAGGTAACCGATATGTAACAACCCTCGTTAAATAGATGCATAGGGATTATTAAGTAAAATTAATTAGATAATTAATTGTCCTAATATGGTTTTAGTTAAACAATGATTAGTATTAATAATATTAATTGATTATTTATTTATTAATTAATTGTTTATAACTTTTGATTAATTAATTAATTGATTAATTGATTACATAACACATTCAATGCTTTGGGTAATAAATTAAGGGGATTAATAACTTTAATTTAATCCTTATGAAACTTTACGTATGACAGGTTAATGATAATATAATAAAGGAGGGGATAAGGTAATTAATGGAGGGGAGGAGATTCGGTGAAGGGGAAGAGTCCTACGGGAGGGGATTATGATAATTTGGGGGAGGAAGAATTATTGGAGAGGAGAAGATTGTATTTCTGGTTTGCTTATTTTTCTGGTGTTGGGAGTTTTGGTTTTGGGGGTTTTTGTGAATCAATGCAGTGGGCATCGGGTTGTTGGGGGTTTTGGGCATGGGGGACAGGATTCCTTTCGGTATCCTGGAGCTAGGGGTCTGGACAGGCTTCTCCTAGCTGGCTGGGTGGTTAGTTGGTTTGGGCAGGGTTTGGTCAAAGTAGCAGGCTGGGCAAAGCAACAGGCTGGGCAAAGCAACAGGCTGGACAACCAAATCAGAGGGAATTAGCATCAGGAAGAGGTATTTTATTTTATGTATTTGTTTTATGTATTATAAGGAATATGTAGTGTTATGTGGTTGTTCGTAAGCTTATTAGGATCTATTCATAAATTTTATTTAAGATGAATGGTTATATGTTGGTTATTGGTTATCTGCTGGTTATGAAGTTATGAAAATGTTAGGATAGCATTTCTTTAAAATGTTTTTTTTTTTGTTTTATAAGGCTCTATTGAGTAGAACCTTACACATGGTATCAGAGCCCTGGTTCAAAATCTGGAGCCGAGGGCCTAACCACCTTAAACAAATGAAAATAGATTTGAAAATTTAAATTTGATATAAAATAGTCACCCATCCAGCAAAACCCTACTGAACTAAACAAAACAAAAAATATAATGAATAAATTATCACTTCAAAACCTAAGATCGGGATCCAGACAAAAGATAAAGTTATCTTTGTGATCTTCTGAGGACATTGAACTAGAGAAACTAAGGTAAAAATTTGATATAAAATAAACATAGAACCTACAAAACCCTATTGCACTTGAACCAAAAAGGAAAATCCTTATAGACCTTAATACAAACCTTAATCTAGGTTATCCTTGTCATTTTCTGAAGACTTTAAACCACATATTGAAGAGGCAACAAGGAAAACTAGAATTAGATTTACAAAAAAAAAATAAACACAAAAAAAAACCTATCAAAATTAAAATTTTAGATAAACAAATAAAGAGCCTACTGCACTTCAACCAGATACAAATACTCAGACCTTAATACAAACACTATGCTATGCTATTATTGTAATAGTTTTAGCAATTTTAACCAAATCTACTAAAATTTCAAATTTCTTCAATGTCAAATTCAAATATTAGAAGCATTTCAGTTTTTTTTATCGAATTCAAATATCTTAAAACAAATTAAAGGAAAAGTCTGAGTTAAAAAAAAAACCCTGAACAATAACCCTGTGCCCTCACTCTCCTATAAAAAAAAAAAACCCTATAACAATAAGCATGTGCGCTCGCTCCCCTGGAAGAAATGCCTTTCACTTAGATCTGAGCAAGTAGCTTGTGATAACACACACATGAACCCACAAGGAAGAAAGCTCTTGCACTGCACACACAGGAAAAAAAAAAAATTAGTAATAAAACAAAAAAAAAAACCAACAGCCAAGCACCTGTTGCGCAGCCTAACAGCCAAGCACATGCCTCAACAACAATGCGAGATTGAACAGCCAACATACAAGACAAACACACAAAGCACCCAAGACGAGACCAAGCACCACGAAGGAGGAGCATGGAATGGTGCACTACACGCCAGTAAAAAAAAAAATGAGTGTAAAAAAACAAAATATAGCTCACACAGCGAGTAAAAAAAATATAGCTCAAGTGGTACTTCTTCCAAGTTGTTATTACCAATATCTAGAACTCTTGCTGAAAGCCCAATTGCCAAAACATATTCTGGCACAACCTCCAAACCTCTTTCAGAAAGTGAGATGACCCCAGTTGCTTTCCAACGCTCCAAAGTAGTTTTCTCTGTAGATTTTTCATGGTTGGGATTTCTTGCTTGTTTATTTTCCAATGTCTTCGTAGTCGTTGGTAAAAGAGAAGCTATCATGATAGTACCTCCCCCTTGGTGCACTCCATGTGAATCCATAAGCATGAGCTTTGAGCCATCTGACAAGTTTGCACCTTTCAGTGTCATACTGTCATCTAGAATTTTACCTTTGAAAATGAGTTTCTGTCCCCGCAGAAGCACATTGGTGAGAGTTTGAAGACGAGCTTTAAGATATTTTACGGTTGCCATAACAGGGAGATCGACCCTCAATGAGTCACCTGCGAATTTTTTGTTCAGATTTATAGAGGCTTCTGAGGATCCTTCCTCCATTTCCATTTTGCCAAAGAATAGTAGAAAATCGAGGTTGTAGGTCGCAGAACGAACAACGTATATATGTGATTTGGAATGAAAAAAAAAATAGCGCATAAAGCGCACCATACACAATAGTCAAAGAAGTGCACAAGCCCAATTGAGTCACTCAACACAAGGATTGACATCACCTGCACAACGCGACCTGCAACCTGCAACCACATACACAGCCATTAATTATTGTTGGGCAAAACAAAAAAAAATAATATAAAAAAAAAATTGTGAGCCCAATCACTGGCCCGAGTTCAAGTCATGAAACATCGACCACAAGCATCGAGAGTTCACGGCCTGAGAACTACACAAATAGTCGATAATAACATGTCTTAAGTTAACATATGCCTGTAGGTGCCATGAGGGAGAGCTCAAGCGCCAGGAATCAAGAAACATGGAGGAGGATCTCTCAAGGAGGCTCAAAAGGCGCGCACTGCAGACAAGTCCAATTATCAAGTCGACTAAGCACTGAAGACAAGTCCACGAGCTATCAATCTAAACACACAACACAACACAGAGCATCGAAACCACATAGAGGAGGAACCCACAAAGAACCATGGTAAGTGCACAACGCGTAAGCACCAGCGCCAAGAGCAGAGGGAGAGAGCAAAGTGGAGAGGTGGCAGTGAGGGAGCGTTAG
>SNQJ01S0040968.1:118179-138753 GCA_010110895.2 Picea sitchensis
TTATATGACATTACAGATGACTTGGCCAAACTCCGGTATGGTGTTCTCCATCTAGATCAAGAACGTTGGCAATGGTGGCAATGGAGAAAAACTTCTTGTCAAGGGTATATTGCTTGGACCCAATTTGTGACTGATATTTATGAATGCTTTGACACTGACACCAACCATTTGGGTCGTTTGACAAAGTTGAAACAATCAGGAACAGTAGAAGACTTCATCGCTGCCTTTGAGCGCCTGGCTTTTCGAACAGAGGGCATGACTGATGCTTTCTTTCGATATTGTTTTATCAGTGGCCTCAAGGATGAGATTCGGGCCCATGTCCTCATGGCTCGAACTTCGAGTTGGGTGGAGGATAATAAAAAAGCTAAAGAAGCACAACAAGTTGTATCCTCTCAAAACCGTAAACCCTCCTTTATCCCTCGCGCTAAACCCGTAAATCCCACTACTCCCTCCACTCCATTAAAGATCCAAAGATTGACCAGGGCTGAAATGGCTGAACGCCAACTCAAAGGCCTTTTTTATAATTGTGATGACAAATATTTCCCGGGCCACAAGTGTAACGAACAAAATCTTTTTATGGCCATCTCTGAGGATATTTCGGAAGAGGATGTTGCAACTTCCCTTGTGTCTGAGTCACCTAAAATCACTGACATAACCCCTCCCTCAGACCCTCCCAGAGTGGAACCGATCATTTCCCTCAATGCTCTCACTGGCTTCTCCGCCCCCCAAACCCTCAAGTTAATCGGTTAAAGAAGAAGCAACAGCTCAGAATCAAAGGGCAGATTGGGTCTTTCATCTGCAACAATCGAGGCACCAGGGAGGAAGCAGACAGGCTGCTGAAGGAAATGAAATTCTTTATGAGTTTCACATGGAACTACGATCCATGTGGAATCATTTCAGAGATGAGGATAAAAAACAAGAATATCCCATATGTCCACGAATCTAGGCCTGAGGTAGAAAAATTTGCAAACCAGATAGGATGGGAACCAAACACTTTGGTTGAAACATAACAACAGGACCTCCCGGTCATTGTATCACAGACAACCACACCACAGGCTCCAAAGGAGAAAAGGCATAGGCAGGATTTGTCACCTCCTGTCACTGAAGTATCATTAGAAGAATTTCGATTGCATACCCAGAGGACAAAAACCAGTCCAGCTCCTGACCCGGCTGGAGAAAAGGAAATTCCATCCACTAAAGTGACCGAGGTTGATCGTTCATTCCTCAACACAAGCAGCAAGCATATTATAACCACTATGTTACCAAAGAAGACTACAGATACTCCACCAATCAACCAGCCAGGCAAGACAGGACCAAATCTGAGCATCTTTGAGAAATATGACTTGATCAAGAAAAAGAATCAGACTCTAACTAGCAGCACATATGCCCAATTCTGGAAGTAGACATCGACTACACAACACAGGCTACTATCGGCATTCGACACGGAGAAGGGAAGAATGCATATGGCATTTCTCCAAGCACAAGTGCCAGATCCAAAGGTAATCACTGATTACAAAAGGGCAACATTTGAATTCCAGAGTAAGGACGTACACCCAGCCGATCAAATGGATCTGCACAGGAAAACTGGAGAAATGGTTTTGTCCACGTTGGCACATGCTTCCACTACTACCTCCAAGTTACAAGTGTCTCTGAACAATGTCCAGACACAGTTGAAGTTGGAGAAGATATCATCCTTTGCCAAGGACAACAGGATCAAGACATTGAAGGAACTGGTCCTCAAGATAAGGTACAATCCCTCGAATGTGAAAACAATCGAAGAGATGATAAGGAAGAAAAACGCAGACACAGCATCTTTGAGGAAACAATTGAAGCTTCCACCAACAGTAGACTCGCAGGCAAAGGAAATAGCAGAGACAGAAGGAGAAAAAGATGAGATGCTTAAGTTGATCATGGAACAGAATGCACAACTGAAGGAGATGGAAGTTGAGATGGAGAAGCTAGTGAAAGAGAAAGAGCAGTTGAAACCCATGGAAGTCATTCCATTAAGTGCAGTTCCACTCTCAGGAGTGAGCACAGCATCACTAGCAGAAGTCCCATCGGCGAATCCACTGACGTCTCTGGAAAAGACGGTTGAATTGGCCAAATCTATGGAAGAGATGAATCTGCAGGAGACATAGATTAGCAGGCTCAAAAAGGAGATTGAGGACCTTCAAGAACTCAAATATTCTTATCAAACTAGCTTCTCCAAGGAAAAATAGGTGTCAGACCAGCTCAAACAAGAGTTACAACAGCTCCGGAAGCAAACAGTGGTAGGTAAAACACTGGCCGAAGTCAAAGAAAGTGTCTGGACAGACATCACCAAGTCTATGAACGAAATATGGCCAATGATACAGATTATATTTGAGCAAAATGAATTGGTGCAGAGAAGTAAACAAGCCATCGAGAAGATCATATCAGAACTGGGAGAGATGCCCACACAGGCTAATGAAATCATCAAATTCTTGAATTCTAAAACTAGAGAGGAGCTGGAAGAGCTAAGAATTGAGGATAGAACAGAGACCATCCTTGAGGTCAAAAGAGTCTTGACCAAGAGAGGATTGATGCTACAGCTAGAAGAAAAGGTTCAGGCCATGGACCTAGGGGTACAAAGGTTTTTCAGCAAGATTGAGGCCCTACAGAAGAAAGTTCTTCCTGGTTTGAAGGTGATAAATGAAAAAATGATGACGCTCCCAGATTACAAAAAGAGACTAGCCGATGTGGCTAAGGATAGTTCAAAATTTTCAGGGATTCAAGGCAGCATCACTGGCAAAGAATTCCTAGATGCACTTTAGTTGGACATCAGCATTCAGCATGAGATTTGGTATATCTTCATCACCAAGCCTACTTTTTCCAAGTACACAGAGATGGATGAAGTCTACCGAAGGTTACTCAAGGTCAGCGTTCCCAGTCATCTTCGATGGGAAGAACTTTGTGACCTGATCAATTAATCGATGAGTTGTCCCAGTCCAGTCAGTTATCTAGTCAAACGAGGTCATACAGAGGCCTCACCAACGGTCCACCCAGAAAACAACATGCAGTTGCGACACATCATCAAACAGTTTCCTAGATTTATGTAATTCGTTAAGCTAGTTAGGCTAAAAATAGATTTACCACGTCCTGATCTTTAATGACAAGATCGTTTGTAATTTTGGGTTATAAATACTTCACTTTTCGAAGTATTGAGGGTTGATCTTTACACCCTGCAAGCTATCAAACTGTAATATTTTTCAAGAGATCTTCCATTAATACAAAGAGGCATTTTTATAGGATTCTTGCGTGTATTCACTAGTGATGTTTTCCTTTCTAAGTTAAATGTTATTCTCGCTTATTTATCACACTATTTGCTAAACTAATCTTTGAAAGTAACGAACGTTGCAGGATTTATCTTTATATACCCTATTTATGACTTTAAAATATTTTAGTGTTTCATCTTCTGATTTTACGATAAAGAAATTCTTAATTGCTTCTTTGTTGTAATTGACTTTCTCACCTTTTTTCTGTTATTTCTCATTTGTGCTACTAAAAGAATCCAGTGATTACATTATCTCGCCCTGTGAAAAGTTTCTTTTCTTTCTGGTTTAGATTTTATTTCATGATACAGACCCCATAGCCCAATGGATGTGTAAACTCTCTTAGCCAACCCGACGAAAATTACAACAAACAAAACAAACATATTTTATTTACCTAGCCTAATATTTTAAATTTCAAACATATCTAAATCATACAGAGAGATCCCTCTCTGAAGCTGGTAGGGCTAGATCCCAACTTCGAAGTGGTTGGATAAATTTACCTCCCGTAAATTTCTTCTTTTCTAACAACCTCTAGGAAATTTACAGAGCGATAACATAGTGGCGACTCCACTGGGGAGCAAAACTGAACAAATTTTAACCTCACGTCTTCTTTTCCCTAGAAGAAAAGTTTGCTTCTGAAATGTTGCAAATCTGAGAAGGAAGTAATGTTTAGAGGTTGTTAAAAACCTGTACATATTATTTTTGGATTTGTAAAACTAAAAAGTATATATATATAAAATCAAAAAGAAATCTGGCTCCCAAAAGAGCTTATACTCTATCTCACCCAGACCCAGAACCTGCGATAGCAACAAATAATCCAGAACAGTTGCTCAGGAAAAAGACCATTGTTGAAGGTTCAGTAAGACATAATCCCCTTCATAAGTCCCCTTCTCTTCCAAAGGATCTTGTTGCCATTCAGTATCTCGACTTTGACATCTTTTTCGAATAAAGCTTGTTCAGAACAAAATCTGATAGCTTTGTGGCTGAAACTGCCCTAGACCCAACCATCTTGCAACCTCGGACTCCTAAAGTTCTATCTCCCACTGCTAAACCTCAAACCACTCACTCTGTGTTAGCTAGCCCTTCCTCATCCTCATCTTCTGCCACCACCCCACCTATCATCTAGTTTGTCATCCCGCCTCCTCCACCTATCATGGCAGCTAGATATGCTCCCTTGGTGTTGGTCGCACCCCTTCATGCTATGCCCTAGGACTATCAAACGAGACTTCCACAGTTCAATGGAACAGGACCCTTGAGCGCACAACAACACGTTGATAAAATGAATGATTATTTTGATCTGCAGGAAGTAGACGAGGCTGACGTTCAAATGAGATTGTTTGCCCAGAGTTTGACGGGTGATGTTAAGAAATGGTATAAAGGTTTACATGCTGCCTCAGTGATCGACCTTACCGCATTCCAAAGAATTTTTCTAGACAAATGGGAGGTAAAGAAAAACCCTCTCCAAATATTGTCAGAATACGAAAACATCAAAAGAAATCAAGGTGAGACAGTACAAGATTACTGCACCCGTTTCAATAACCTGTATAATGCAATTCCAGCCGATATTAAACCTCCACAAGGTTTGGCATTGATAAAATTCTCTGATGGTTTTGACGTCGATATGTCGTATCAATTAAGGGAAAGAAACTCCACCACCCTGGAGGACATGCAGAAAAGCGCAATAAGTGTGGAGGCCAACTTGTTGGCAAAAAGGGCACGACAGAGGACAGAGAGGAGAGTCACAATTAAAGAGGAACCTTCCACATCAACCTTTGATTCCAAATTGGATTCCTTGGCTAGAGAAATGGAAAGAATGAAGGAGAGACTTACTGTATCCAAAAGAAACCCTCCTAGAGAAAACCCACTAGCTCCTCAAATTCGGAATCCTAACTTCAGAAGAAACCCTCCTCAAATCAGGCAGAGAGATCCTACGGATCAAAGGGAACAGAGAGGTCCTGATCAACAGATCATACCTCCCCTACAAGAAAATTATGTCGATGAAGGAGAGGAAGTAATTGAAGAACTGGAGGATACTCACATAAACCTCATGGGCATTCACAATAACGAAGTTATTTTCCTTACCCAGGAAGAGAAAGAACTTTTTCTTCTCAATAAAACAAAGGTAAGTGAAGAAGCTGAAGACGTCGAACAACAGGCATTTGAAAATGCTATTTTGGAGGTACATCGACAGTACAATCTGCGAAGTAAAAAGACAGATGGAAGTTCTCCAAAAAAGGTGACCGAAACGAAGAAGATAGTCGAAACCCAAAAGGCCTCTAAGATTTCTGCCAAGAAGGGCCCTGAGAAGGGTAATGTTGAAGTTCCAGCAAAAAGAAACCTTACTATTCTAAAAAGATCATCGCAGTCTGAGGTTTCGTCAATTAACCCACCAAATACTTCTGGCCAGAAGATCGTGGTGGACAAATCAGAATTGTTGAGCCAAAGAAAAGCACCTACACCTTTCAACCTCGAAGGGGAATTAGCCAAAGTAAAAATTTCCATTCCTCTTTCTGAGTTGTTGAGCAAAGATGCTTACCGTTCACAGATGATTAAAGCGCTGACCATTGAACCTGATATAGGCACGAAGGCCTTAACCGTTGGATCAACAAATCATTCAGATACTGTAAACCTTACAGATGACCAACCCGAACTCCTATTCGGACTAGAATTGGATGGTCAGACCAACAATGGTGTCGTCGCTCCTTTTTACATCAGTCTTAATATACATGACTTGATTCTGCATAATGCTATGTTATATTCGGGTGCTTCCCATAATATGATGCCTAAAGCAGTGATGGAAAAACTGGGACTTGAGGTTACCAGACCTTACAAGGACTTACACTCATTTGACTCCAGTAAAGTTAGATGTATCGGTTTGATCAAGGATCTGTGTATCACGCTGGCTCATATTCTCGCAAAAAGCATGGTCATGGATGTTGTGGTTGTAGAGATTCCCCCGAAATATGGTATGTTGTTGTCCCGGTCTTGGGGGGCCAAGTTGAAAGGTACTTTGCAGTTGGATATGTCATATGCCACTGTCCCAATTTTTGGTCAACGGAGAAGACTATACAGAGAAACACTGATGAAGTACATGGTGAGCAGCCAAGAAAAACCACATAACTATCCTATGTACTCTGCACATTCTGACTTGGACTCCTTCATCCTATACAACGATGGCGATATAGGAGAACAAATCGTTCAGCTGGAAGAAGATACATCTGGTCTGGACGAAGGCCAAGAAATCGTTGAGGTAGAAAGAAAGAAAAATGTGATAACTGAAGAATTGCTAGCAGATTTTTGGAGCATGGACTTTGATGGAGCTATAAGAAAAGAAGGAGCTGGAGCAGGAGTTTGGTTGCACAATCACAGATCCAAGTATTCGGAAAACCATTCTTATAAATTAAATTTTCAATGCACTAACAATATTGCCGAGTATGAAGCCTTGATGCTCGTTCTGAAACTTCTAAAGAAGGCTGGTGCCAAACAAATTATGGTAAGAGGTGATTCTGAATTAATAATCAAGCAAATTAAAGGTGAGTATGCAGCAAAACACCCCCGTCTTAGAGCTTATAGGAATGTTGTTCTAGATGCCCTTAAATGTTTCACTGAAGTTGATTTGCAGGCGATGCCTAGGGGACAGAATATTTTGGCGGACGGGTTAGCTACGTCAGTAGCCACATGCAAGATACCTTTTCATGCCACTTGCCCATACACAGTGGAGGTGAAATGCAGACCAACTGTTCTAGACAACATCAGGTATTGGCAGGTATTTGGTAATGATGATCAAATTGAAGATTTTCTGCAATGTAAAAATGATTTCGAGTGTACAAACATAGATTTAGAAAATGAAGATGAAAATGTAAAAAGACCTGATTTTGGAAATGATAGTGTAAATAAGATAGATTTAGGAGAGTTAGGTGATGATGAGATAGAAGTTGATGTTTTGCATTTGAAAAGTAATGTTTTACCAAGGGGTTTAGTTCCTTTAGAGGACTTCTTTGATTTTAATGATGTAGCTAAAAAACTGAAAATTGAAGCCAGTGGTCAAGAAGTAGAAGATTGTAATATAGGGACAGAAGAGAAACCAAGGATGGGGAAGCTTTCCAAATCATTACCCCCTGAGCAGAAACTCAAATACATTGAGCTTTGCAAGGAATATTCAGACGTATTTTCTTGGGGTTATGAGGACTTGAAAGCTTATGAAACCAGCATCATACAACATAGGATTCCAATAAAAGAAGATAAAAAACCTGTCAGACAGAAACTTAGGAGAATCAATCCCAAGCTACTTCCCGTGATAGAAAAAGAAATCAAAAAAATGTACGATGCTAAAATCATAATCTCATTAAGTTTTTCCAAATGGGTTTCAAATTTGGTCCCAACACGAAAGAAATCTGAAGAAATCAGGCTTTGCATCGATTTCTGAAATCTGAATAAGGTCTCTCTGAAGGACAATTACCCATTGTCAAAAATGGACCACATATTACAAAGGGTTGTCAGATCTAGTCGAATCTCTTTACTAGATGGGTTCTCGGGTTATAATCAGGTCCTCGTTCACCCAGATGACCAAGAGAAAACCGCTTTCACAACACCGTGGGGTACTTTCATGTATGTGAAAATGTCTTTCGGGTTGATGAATGTCGGGCCACTTTCCAGAGGGCGATGGACATCGCTTTTGTGGAAGAACTCAACAAATTTATTGTCATCTATCTGGACGACGTAACTGTGTTTTCCCAATCTGATGACGAGCACTTACGACATCTCAGACAAGTTTTTGAGAAATGCAAGAAATTTGGGATTTCTTTAAATCCTGAAGAGCCTTTTCGGATTAGAGGAAGGTAAACTGCTAGGGCACATAATCTCTAAGGATAGAATTAAAATAGACCCCAGCAGAATCAAGGCCATTCAGAAATTAGAACACCCATGGAACATCAAAGAGTTAGAGTCTTTTATCGGAAAAATAAACTTTCTGCGAAGATTCATACCCAACCTGGCTGAGCTTCTCAAAAACATCACAAACATGTTAAAAAAGGACACCAAAATAAAATGGGACATCGATACCAGACAGTCTTTTGAACAAGTCAAACACGCACTCACGCAGACCCCAGTTTTGATTAGTCCTGACTTCACCAAAGATTTATATCTTTTTTCTTTCGCCTCTGAACATATCATTGCAGCAGTATTACTACAAAAAAATAGCGAAGGGTATGAACAGCCCATAGCCTTTTTTAGTAAATCTTTAAGAGATGTTGCTTTGAATTATAAAATAATGGAGAAACAAGCTTTTGCCTTGGTGAAAGCCATAAAATATTTTAGAGTATACATTCTCCATTCCCACACCATTGCATATGTTTTGAATGTGGTAGTAAAAGACATTTTAACCCAGGACAATCCGGATGGCCGAAGAGGAAAATGGATTGCTATCATTCTAGAGTATGACATAGATATTAAGCCTACTAAACTGATTAAAGGTCAAGGTCTAGCAAAGTTAATGGTTGAATCAAATTTCCATGCTCTTGACATTAATTTCTTAGCTGCAGCAGATGAACAGGGTGAGCAGGCGACTCCAAGCGTGAGAGAGGTATTTCTCAACTCTCCATGGTACGCAGACGTGATATTTGTTTTGCATAATTTACAATCTCCCCCTGGTCTGACCAAGACTAAAGCTAGGTTTTTGAAATTGAAAGAATTAAAATTCTGTATTCTAGAAGGCAATCTGTATTGGAAAGATCTTAGAGGTATTTTGTTAAATTGTCTATTGAAGCATGAAGCTGACAAAGTATTGCAGGAGTTTCATGTAGGAGACTATGGTGGTCATCTAAACTGGAAGGCCACAGCCAACAAAATCCTCAGAGCTGGATTCTATTGGCCAACTCTATTCGTTGATGTGCATCATAAAGTGACTTCATGTCATCAATGTCAGTTGTTCGAAGGCAAAAGGAAACTTCTTCCCCTACCCCTAAAACCAATCTCCGTTGAGGCCCCTTTCCAGCGATGGGGATTAGACTTCATCGAGGAAATACATCCTCCTTCTTCGGGCCAGCACAGGTGGATTCTTACTGCCACGGATTATTTTACAAAATGAATCGAAGCAGTACCAAGCAGACAAGCCACTAATTCTGTCATTATTAAGTTTCTTGAAAATAATATCTTGTCTCTCTTTGGATGTCCTAGAAAGATTATAACTGACAATGCAGCTACTTTTCGATCTAAGAAACTCATAGATTTCTACAACCAGTATCATATTGGTTTGGGTCATTCCACAGCTTAATACCCTCAGGGAAATGGGCTGGAAGAATCATCAAATAAAACCCTGGTAAACATTATCAAGAAAACTTTGCGGGAAAACAAGAAGTCGTGGCATAACAAGTTGGTTTTCGCACTATGGGCCGACAGACTGACCACCAAGAGGTCAATCGGTATGTCACCATATCAGCTGGTCTACGGCACAGAAGCATTTTTTCCCACTTCCTTAGGAGTCCCTGTCATGAAATTGCTGCAAGACATGCAAGACGAGCCAAACGACTCCCAAAAAAGGATCAACCAGATGATCCATTTGCAGCAGTCCAGGGAAGAAGTATACAACAAGACCTAGGTAGTCCAAGAAAGCATTAAAAAGATTTTTGACAAAAGAACCAAGGAAGATGATTTCGAGCTAGGAGATTTGGTGCTGAGATGGGATTCCCGAAATGAAGACAAGGGAAAGCATGGAAAATTCGATAGTCTGTGGAAGGGACCATACATGATTCAAGCATTCAGAGGAAATAACGCTTTCTTGTTAAACAACAGTGATGGGACGGATCTACCAGGAGGACCTGTAAATAGCAGAATGTTGAAGCATTATTCACCTCCTCAGTAGAGACCTGAAGTCACACTTTCCATTGTACAAACCATTTTGTATTTTGCCTGCGAGTTTCTGAGTGAATAACTTTGGTCAGTTGGTTGAAGCCCGAAGAGAATGCCCTAAGCCGCTGACCATTGTTTTCCATTTTTCAAAAATAAAACCAATCAAGCAACAAAGGCGACTAGGGAGGAAGTTTCAGAACATCAGGAATCAGGATTCTTGGCACTTCACAAGGAGAGTACCATCCCCAAGTGAAGTCGTTGTTATCACCCTATAATTTATAGGATCAACTGGTGACTGGAATGTTATTTCTCTAGTGTTTTTTTTTTGTCAAATGATTTTTCATTCTACAAATAATTTGAGAAAAGAAAGAAAAAGAAAAAGAAAAAAGAAAAGAAAGAAAAAGAAAAGAGGGCATAAAAGAATTTCAATAAGAGCCCCATGCAATAACAGTGACTTGGTCCATACCTTTCAAGCATGACCAAGTTATTTTAAATTGATGTTGATAGGAATAGTGAATAAGCTTGGCTAAACTGTTTAATCTTAGCCAAGTGATCTAGGTTAGTTAGTGAATAAATCTAGCCAGACTATCTAATCTTGGTCAGATAGCCCCAGGGTAGAGTAAGTTCTTAGCCCAACAGTTTAATCTGAGCTAATTGTCATAGGAAGCTAGGTTAGAACATAGGCTAGTTTTCTTTACTTCAATAAAACCAACTCGATGATCAATGTTGGACCATGTTTTGAATGCTCGAAAAGTTGTTTGCCTAACTCCTTGGTGATGTAAAGATGTAAAAGCTTGGAAAAAACCCATGATATACTCTTATCCTAAGTTTTTCAGGGCGCATATGCTTTCACGCCCACATTTATGCACCTCTCATGTATCAATGGCCCAGATGATCGCGCCTAGATCTACAGTGGACAAATCTTTCCGGACCCCACCCCCCCACCCGGACCGTTCTACCTTTAACGGAGGTCGGGGGGGGTCCGGAATCATTGACGCGAGGAGGTGGAAATTAGAAATCATTGATATGCATGCATGCATCACGGGCGGCCCAGTTTTAGCTTAGATCTATGGTGTATTGGATTCGGACCCTATCCATTCTTCCCTTTAATGGAGTATAGAATGTGTGTTAAAGAGGCGCCGCAGTCCCCGGTCCAAAGGAAAACACGGTCGATGGCCCAAAGGTATTTTTCCGGACCCCAGTGATCTACCTTTGAGTCAGGAATGGAATCTCTTACTACGGGCTGGAGCCCCTATCTATACATGGCATGAATCAATTGGTCCCGAATCCCACACCGCCTCTCAGCGCGACACCGCATCACCTCTTGGCGTCATCATCCACCTTTCAAAGAGTCACATCCATATCTCCATCGGTCAACTTCTCCCTCATTCACCATTGGCAAGTCCCCTCACCATGATTTTTCCCCCAATCAATAACCACCACATCACCCATCTATATCCTTCAGTCACTGTCACCTACCATCTCACATTCTAAATGACCCATTGGCCATTTATTGCTAGATAACTTATCCGTTAACCAACCGACCTGTCTCCCGTAGCGGATACCCGTTTACCCAAAATTACCCTCACTCTTCATTCCTTGGTTAAAATTACCCGTTTACTTAAAATTACCCTCACTCTTAAAATTACCCGTTTACTTAAAATATTCGTCCATATCGCCACCACTTTTCACAAAAAGTAAATCGAGAAGATGGTCCGAAGAACTCCTTAATGCGGTTATCCTTAGTATGAGTACTACTCTTCTCACAGTCATGGTACTGAAGAAGAAGGTTCTTGGAGAATGTGTCGAGACTTCCATGCCCTCAAAAAACCGACCATTAAAGACAAATTCCCATTCTTGTCATTGATTGACCTCCTAGATGGTGATGCCCAATTCTTTACTAAACTTGATCTTACGCTCAAGCTATCCTGAGATATGTATGAAAGAGACAAACATTCCCAAGATGGCCTTTCAATCTCGCAGAGGGCCACTATGAGTTTTGGTCATGTCCTTTGGCTTGTGTATTACCCCCTCCACCTTCAAAGCCTCATGAATCATCTTCTGTCCCTTTCTCAGATCATTTTGTCTTAGTTTTCTTTGATGATATCCTCATCTATAGCAAAACCTGGACAGACCATCTTACTCATGTGGATTGAGTTCTCATCTACTCTCTATTTCCAACTTTTACAGCTTGAGTCTAAATGTGCTTTTAGTTAGCCAGTAGAATACTTAAGGTCATCTAGTTGGAAGGATGGTCGGTCGAAGATTGAAGCTATGCAAGGCTGAGTGCACCCTAAGACTCTCAAAGCTTGCATGGATTTACGGGCTTAACAAGGTATTATACCATGAGTTTGTTAATAATTATGGAAAGATGCGGCACCTCTCATTGCTCTCCTCAAAGAACTCTTTCACTTGGACTCCGGCCTTGGCTGCTCAAAGGTTCCAAACCTTGAAAGATAGCCATATTACCACTCCAGTCACGGCCCTTCCTGATTTCAAAAGAACCTTTGTGTTGGAATGTGATGCCTCAAGGAAAGGAATGCTGTGTTGTCCTTATGTAAGGAGAATTGGAGCCTTTGGCCTTCACCGACAAGCAACTATCGCGAAAGGAATGCAGGCAAACCCATCTATGAAAAGGAAATGTTGGCTGATGCATGTCATTGATATGTGGTGCCCTTATCTCTTCAGGAAGCGTTTTAAGTGAATGATTGTCAAGCCTCAAGTACTTACTTTCTAGAACAACACATTTCCTCCCGAGCAACAAAATGGGTGACTAAGCTCTTTGTATATGATTATGAGATCATTTTACCAAGAAAGGAAAAGACAATGTGGTGGATGCTGTCGAAAATATGAAGAAAGAGGATCCCTTTTCTCTTTCCTTCATTGTACCAAATTGGCTCCAAGGCAATGCGCTAGGAATGGCTACAAGATCCCAAAGTTAGCAGTTGATCTAGCAATTGGAACCAATGCTCCAACTCCCTGGGGTACTCTTGGCTCTAGGATGAGCTTCGATACAAAGACCATTTGTATTTAAGTAAACAATCAAGCTTAAATCCACAGTACTTTACGAGCTTCATGCTACACCCACGTGAGAACGCCAGTTCACAAAACCTATGGCCGAGGGTCAAGCGTTGCTACGGGATGGTATGAAATGGGAAATCCGATAGTAGATCCTTGAATGTGATGTGTGTCAGCATAACAAGGGAGAAACGGTCGATCTTCGGGCACACTACAACCATTCCCGATTCCACGCTTTTGGAGGGATATCTCTATGGAATTTATTATGGGATTACCCAATCGAGGCTCGTCGGTCATAATGGTGGTTGTGGTCCTTCCAAGTATGCTCATTTACGTTCTCTTCAACACCCATTCTTGCATCCGCAGTGGCTCAAATTTTCACTGAACAGGGTCTTCCAAGCTTCATGGCATGCAGCACTCTATTGTTTACGATGGTGACCCAACTTTCACAAGCAATTTTTGGCAAGAATTATTCAAGCCTCTGAGGGAACCCAATTGCATCACCGATACGACTTATCATCCCCAGATTGATGGTCAAGCGGAAGTTGTCAACAAATGTTTAAACATATGCAGTGTTTTGCCTCGGAGAAGAAAAATCAATGGGCTCAATGGTTACCCCTAGCTGATGGTGGCTTTAAGCCGCTTCCTACCGTACAACTACACGCATGACTCTTTTGAAGTGGTATATGGATAGAAGCCACCTTGGTCTCCTATCATACTTACGGGTACCTCGAAGGTCGAGGCGGTCAACCAAACACTTACCCGGTTGAGGATATTCTCCGGTACCCTTAAAGATAATTTGGTCATGGCCCGGAATCACATGAAGCAACAAGCGGATCAAGGTCTCTCAGAACATCAATTTGCTGAAGGATCGGGAGGTGTTTGTGGTACCAACCATACAAGAAAACTTCCTCAAAGGCCGAGCATTGTCGAGCTAGTGCCCAAATTTTATGAATCATATACGGTTCTCAAGCGTGTGGGACGGTAGCCTATCGAGTTAGCTCACCTTGATCATTGAGAAGCTACACCATATTTTTTCATGTTTCATGCTTAAAAGAAGGTGATTGGAACTAAGTGTCAAATTCAAACCAACCTTCAGTTAACTCTGGAAGGTTGGTTGAAGAATGATCCATTTGGTTATAGCCAGAAGCTGTTTTGGACTAGCGTGAATGTTGTCTCATGAGAGAACCATCAAGGAAGTGTTAATCCGGTGGAAAGATACAACTCCATTTGTGGTGCCACTTGGGAATAACTACCATTACGCGATGGTTCCCACATCTCAAACCTTGAGAACAATGTTATTTTTAAGAGCGAACGTATTGGGTCCCTAACCCATAGGTAGAGCAATATATTAGGATGTAATAAAGGTCAATATTAATAAGGCCTTTCAATAAAATAGAATAGAAGCGGATGTAAGAAGACCTAATAGAAGCTTAAACTACAAAAGGATCTTCCTCTGGTCTTCTTGATAGACATATTTAGTATAAATAAGGGTTGAGGTATAGAAAACCTAGCTTGGATATTATTGTAAAAAGGCGTTGCTTTCGGTGGAGGTTGCACCCTCGAAGAGACCAGTGAACATTGCTTTACGAATCAAAGTGTTATTTATGTTGTTGTTCTTATATCATTTATGTGTTGGTAATGGAGATTATCTTTGGTTATATTCTTGTTATCTACCATTTCTAGCATTTTATTTCTATTTGCATACTTTTATATAAATTTATATTACCACGGTCTATTGTGAGAACCATTTGTTGTACGGTAGACCAAGGGTTCAACACACCAACAAAACCCTAGCTATCAACCCTTTAGGAAACTTTGCCGGGCGGATGAAGTCACGAGGTAGAGAGGTGGTTGTAGGACTCAGGTGTCTACAACCTAGGCTGGGACATAGATTTGTATTGATTAGGTATCTGACAATGCACTTAGCGGTTATCATTCATTATTATTTAATCCTTATTCACCGGTATGAGATAAGACCCTAATTATAAGAGCAACACAATATTCAACCCGGATCTAACACACCTAAGCACTTAGCATAAGGTAACAGATCAGATCCAACATCTCATTCACAACATTATGCACTAAGCTTATCATATTCATCTAAACATACATTATTGCACTGAGCATTAATCAACAATGAACAATAACAACCATATGCAAAGAAACCATAACCACCGGGATATCATTGGTTCACCCGACTGAGACTACGTCCACCAACTCTCATTCTCTTTATTATCTTCTATCAAGATTCTTACAGGGCAAAACATCAAAACCCTACTCCGCTGGAACCCGGAGATTTAATGCGCGCCGTAGATCCTCCTTCCCAGAGTTACAACACAAGGAGTCTCCTCACATAGATGCATTGCACAAAGCACTACATGAACATGCTGTGACAGGAGGCCTCTTACAATTACTTGCACTTAGGAAAAAACTTAGCACCTAGCATCAAACATCGACAACTTCTTACATCACCTAGATTTCTATTTATACATTACAAAGGGGCTAAACATGGGTAAACCCATGGGCGACATCCATACCATTACATAAACCCTAATCTAAAAATGCCCTAAAAGGGGTCAAGATCAAGTGATATCCAGCCGACTTGATGCACTTATTACGACCACGACGTTGAGAGTCCCAAAAGAGAGGTCAAGAAAGCGTGACCAAAGGTTCCTCAAAACTTGGTCAAAGTTAATAAATCATATTTGGATGATGAAATTGATGAGGGAGCTTTTGGGTTTTTATCGTTGAGACAAGTAGTTGATGAGTTGTACACAGCCATGAGGTGTATAGTTGATGATGTTGGTACATCTTTATGAGTCATAGTTTATGTTATTATTTGATGCATGATTGGTACATATTTGGTGCATGGTTGATGCTTGTTGATGAATACGGAGTTGGTGCATGGTTGATGCATTTTTATGAATGCCGGGTTGATTACGGGTTGTTTGGTACATGTTGTTGAGTTGTTTGAATGCCGAGGTTTATTGGTACAGTTTACAGCGGTATATCTCACCCGATTGATAGTGTGGCGGTGGTTCCATCGTTCTACTTATATGTGAGGGGTGGTTGAATGAGAGGCAGGGACAAGGGGTTGTAGCGGGAGAACAGGGGGTTTGCTTCGAGAAACTAGAGGGGGTTTTAGACCTCCTTCTAGTTGATCTTTGAGAGAAAACAAAGGAAGTTGGTGCTTCAATGAATGTAATTCTTAAAGACATGCTCAGAAAAATCATTTTGTGGTTTTCTCCCACTTTGGGTTTTCCACGTAAAGGCTCTTGAGGGAATGCTTGTGTATGTGTATGATTGCTCATTTGTTCATTGTTTATTTACTTTCTGCAACTATTGGATGATAATTCTACATTGATATAATACTTGCATTTATGGTTAAAAGAAGGATTAAATTGCTCTATTCTTGATTCCCCCTCTAGGTAATCTAACATAGTTAGCCATTTCTATTAAGTAACACAATCAAAAGTAACACTATTACGTATCTATCCATTTAATAGTGTTAGCTCTTAAACTCCATAACCAACCAGGAAAACATGTGAAACAAATTCTAGTTTGGCCAAAAGAGCTGCAATATAAGATCCAAGTATTTAATTGACCGACATGTTTTTGAAGCCAAGTATTTAATTGACCCACATGTTTTTGAAGATGCAATGGCAAGTTACTTTCATGATTTTTCTTATGATCTCTTGAATTAGCTTTAACTTTTGAATATTAATCCAACTTGATGGTTGTCATTTACACAAATAAGCATGAATTATTATTTTTCATTGTTATTTCACTTTCAATTTGGTGGTCTTCACATAAATCACTATTTTTCATTGCTATTTCACTTGCAATAAGCATTTCATTTAGCTTTAGCTTTTGTCTATTGATCTAACTTGATGATTTCCATTGACACAAATCTATAAGGAGCATTTATTTCCATTGCTATTTCATTTTCAATAAGTCATTGCATTAAAGTTACCCAAACATCACCATTTTCTCAACAATTTTTTTTTCTTTTTTTTTATTAGCAGAATCAACTACTAGTCGGGCTTGTACTAGCTTGACACAGAGTCAGAATAAACTATAACCTCCAGGTGTGTCCAAAATTTCCTTTCGAAATACACTATAACCTCTAAGTGTGCCCAAAATACCCCTTAAGCGGCACACAAGGTAAATCGAGGTTTAGAACCAATGGCTTTACATAGCAGAGTGCCTTATTATGAACTACCCTACACCCTCGAGGCTCCCAATATTATTTTGAAATAGCAATTACATTAAGACTTTCTTAATTTTGTAGAGCTGATAACAAAAATGTTCTACATCTAACCAATTGTTTTATGTGCATCACACTAGTGGCATTTTGGAGTGTGGGAAAAGGGGCATTTATATCGTACCATTTATCTAGTTAAAATTGACCTTAAATTTAGTAGGACCTATGTCTGAAGTCAAAATATTATTGTGTTGCAAACTTTTTCCATGACATTTTGTCTTTAATAATTTTGGTTAATTTTGAGATGACCCAAATCATCAAATTTTGAAAAAATTGAAAAGATAAAACTTTGACTTGTCAGAAAAACAAAAACACCTTAAAAAAACTATTTGAATGTTTCAATAGAGTGCTTGGCTTTACTTTAGACAGATATATACTAACTGTCAATACTTCTATTAAATGGGTGTGATAGTGAGAGAAATGTAATGAATGTGATGCAGATTATATGCCTTTCATACAGATTGGCATACATGCAGACATTTTATCAGCATTGGTATACACATTGTTCAGAATGACAGGTGTATTACTCTTTCAACACTGTACTTTATGTTTTAATGTTTTAAGTAGTGAGAATGAATGCACTGTCATCCAGTTCCACATTCTAGTGATCTACAACAAACTATATCCATCCTGCAACATTGAATGTTGCATAGCAGAGTGGATATTGATAGTTAGTAATTCACAATCAGTAAAAATATGTCCATTATATACAATATGTAAGCTTTTACATAACTGTAGCAATATGTAAGTTTTTATATAACTGTAACACAGGTAAAAGAAAAAAAATAAGAAGTCCTATCTAATAGACAGATGGGTACCAAAATCTCTGTAAATTCATAATTTCTTAATTTGAATATATTCAGATATCAATAATTCCTACTGTCAAACGAGGACCAGGCAATTGAAAAGCCATTTCGGTGCCCTTGCAACAATTGGGATGTACTTATACGTTTGCATAACCATAGAATATAGGGTACATCTTTCCTTTGGATGTAGTTATATAAGCGTATAAATACTCTCTTCACAAACATTGATATTTCAAAAACATAAAATTTTACATTATGATCACAGCACAAAATGATAAGGCCCGAATCAAGCTCACAGTAACACTATAATAGCATTTACCCATTTGTGCATCAGTACTTAACTCCATAACAAACCAGGAAAACATGTGAAAAAAATTCCATTTTGTCAAATATTAGCAGGATAATATATGTGGATCTAATTGGCCTGCATATCTTTCAAGTTGCCATGGACAGTTCCTTTACTTGCATGTTTGTACTCATGGTTTGATGTCCTTTTAAGTTGGTAAATATTGCCAATATCCTTAATTGCATGTTTTCTTCAATGTCAATTAAATTTCCTGAGTTGACAGTTACATTCAGATTATCGTTGCCCATTGACACTTCACTGTATAATCCAACAAAAAAATCAATGCAATTTGTGCAGATCTGGATTCACAATCATTAGGTTTCCATTTCTACTTGACTTTGGACAAATCCTTCGGTTAACATTTCCAAACTTATAATGACATTGTTAAGTATTACGTTGGGAGAATTCCCTCCTTAAGCTTTATGTGTTTTTTAAGACATGTTAAGTATATAGTTCTGTCCAGGCTTGCAGCAGGTGCCAGGAGGATACTGAAAAAGACAAGATGTGAAGAATATATATATGTGTGTGTTTCTCTTAATTATTGGTAGGGCTGACAATAGAGGTGACGTGCATGTGGTCATAAATTGTAAGGTCATCTTTTTCATGTGCACTCCAAGTCTGTCCCCTCTTAATGTGGTTCTGCTGGTAATAATGATGGCATTGACATTCATGAATATTACAGGAAATGACGACCATCGATTGATTCGATCTACCTGGTTTCCCGTGGATTTTGATACGACTATTGATATTGTTTTATCACTTTCCTTGGTTATCGGCGTTCCACATCGAGTGCGTTGCAACTTACATGGCATTTAATGAATTTGTAAATGATAGAATTTTTTTTTTCTCATTTTCCAATTTAATGAGATGGTAAGTGTTAATGAGATGTATTCCTGATTTAGCATAAGTCAATGTTAGTTATATTAAGTGATTTAAGATTATAATTGAATAATATAAGGGAATATTTGTCATTGTGTTTAAAACTACTCTAAGTGTTTTTAGATGTAAGTGTTTTTAGATCTATTATATGTATGATAACAATTTTTTACATGGTTAAATTCTATTGGAACACATTGGTATGTTATCCCTTGAATTTCCTAGTGAATTGAGGTTGTTAAGGAGTGAAATATTGTCCAATACTATATTTATATTTCATATCATCTCTAAGGATGAAAATTCACACGATTAATATCCAAGAAGGAAATGAAATTTTTGGTTGAGCGAAAGTTCCACAACCTTTGCGATTCTATATCCATGGGGTTACATTTCACAATGCTTGGTACTCTTGGTAATAGAGTCGATGTATTTCCTTTCCAAAAGGAACTTCGTTCTTCTTTGAAAAATACAACTACAACTCTCCAAGTTGATTGTGATATTTCAATCAACTTGCACAATCAAATTGTTCAATCTCTATTCCTCTTATCTCCTCACACCCTCTCAATTTGCAGTCTACTTTCTTATTGTCCATCTCTACGAGTTGATTAAATCTCTTCACTTGCACTTATGTTTCGTCCATTGTCAAAATGGTTCAACCTCCCCCTTTAGCCAACGCCACTATATATTCAACTCATCCAAGTGATTGAATGCCACATAGATATCCCTTGTTGACATGTGTCTAATTATCTTAATAATTTTAACAAAAACGCTAATTGACTTCATCATCAATATTCATTCAATTAGTTCTTCTTTATCAGTTGGTTGACTTGATTCAATCAACTTTCTTAGTGAATCCTACCTCCTATCTTCAAGACTTATTCTAGTTGATCCAATTTCGGATCAAGGAGTGTGCATTAATGTGATGCACCAAAGATAGATGAAGAGATATGGATGGATGTTGAAGCATCATCTGTAGGGTGAGGATGAAGATTATGATTTTTATGGAGTAGGCCATGAATAAGAAGCATTAGGATGAAGAGAGAAGAATGTTATAGTTGTTACACCCTTAAGAAAGATTAATAGTCAAGTTTGGATATAGAATAAACAAAATGTCCCCAAAGAGGA
>SNQJ01S0040969.1:19493-31692 GCA_010110895.2 Picea sitchensis
TACGGAGATGGAAGGAGTTGATGCGCACTATGGGTCACAGAGTGTGTGGGGAGGACGGTTAATAAAGGCCCCCCACCTCCTCTCGCCACCTCCCCTTGCCACCTCGCCTCGACGCCCTGGACAGATGTCACCCCATCCGGGGTAGGGAAATCTTTGCTGGCCAGTATCTTGCAACGATGGTGAAGATCTGAGGGCTCTGAGCTGCTAGTGTTCCAGCTTATGTGCTCTCTTTCCCTATTAATGCCTTCATTGGCGAGGAGATCGGCTACTGTGTTTGCTTTCCTTTTGATATGTGAGGGGATGACACTGATGTTTCGCCTGAGCAGGCTTTGAAAGTCTTCTAACAATCCTACTAAATGCCAGCTGGGAGAGATTTTGTGAGGGTGTCCTCCATGCAAGATTTTTGTGATGAGTTGAATGACTATTTGAGAGTCCCCTTCCAGTATGATGTTGTGACTGGTGAGAGCAAGAGATTGTTTGAGACCCTGTAAGAGGCCTGTGAGTTCTGCTACATTGTTGGTGGTTTCTCCCAAGTACCCCGCACCGAGAGTAAGGATTTCCCCAATAGAGTTCCTGATGACTGCTCCGTAACCAGCTGGTCCGGGGTTACCTTTTGAGGCTCCATCGAAGTTGATTTTTATGAATCCAGCAGGAGGGGGGGTCCAAAGGGACGGACTGGAGAAGTGGCTCTGAGGCTGCCGAAGGGTTCTCTAGTCTTTGAGGTTGAGAGTCCAGCTTTGGAAGATGTGTGCCTCCTCGCGATTGCATTCTTGGTCCCGGAGTTGCCAATGCTTGCTCTGAATAGTTTCTCTGATGAGTTTGGCGACTGAGTTCCAGGTTACCTCTGCTGGGGACTGTTTGGAGTGGAAGATGCGTTTATTCCTCTCTTTCCATATCTACCAGAGAGTGAAGCCGGGTAGTAAGAGCCAAATTTGATTCAGAATGGGGTTGCTGTAGGTGATTGAGTCCTAGTTTTCAATGGTATCTTTGATGCTGCCACGATTTTGGTTGGATCGGCACATGATTTGTGCTCCTTGATCCCAGATTGCCTGGTTGTAGCTGCATCCGTTGAAGAGGTGTTCTTTAGTTTCCTCTTGGGCTTGACAGAGCATACACATGGATGGTCCAGTGAACCCTCTTTTCCTGAGGTTGTCCCATGTTAGAATTCTGTTGTGAATAATTAACCAGAGGAAGGTAGATACCTTAGGCCATAATTCCTTGCGCCAAATTTTGCTCCAGATGTTGTCCCCTTGCTGGTTATTTTGATGGCAGTGCATATTATAGGCCTCTTTTACCGAGAAGTTGCCAGAAGCTGAGTGTCCCCATCTGAGCATGTCGCTTCCTTCTCGCCAGGGAATTTTCCTGCGTCCAGCCTCTCGCTGCCAGGCAGTTAGGTTTATATCAGGGGGGATACCTAGCTCCTGGTTGGAGGTTTTCCATTGCCGCCATGTGTGTTTTGCATCCACGGGTTTCCAGAGATCACGTACCTTTAGTGAAGAGAGCTGATTAAGAGCCAAGTGGAGGGGTGTGAGTTCCGCAAGGTCCTGTAGAGGCTTTAGCTGCTGCCATGAATCTTGCCAGAATCTTGCGCTGTCTCCATTGCGTATTTCCGAGAAGGCGTGTTTCTGTATCATGTCCCTGTTTGTCCAAGCAGTATTCCATATGTTCGACCCCTGCATTTTGATGTTGTGTCTGATCAGTTGGTCCGGTTGCATTGTGGGGGCATATTTGCGTTTCCAGATTTGAGCCCATAAGGCCTCTGGTGTTTTCAGCCACCTCCACCATATCTTAGCTCCCATTATCTGGTTGAGCTTTTCTGGGTCCTGCAGGCCTAGGCCTCCTTTGCCTTTTGGTGTGCATACCTTTTCCCAGCTTACGAGGGCCCATTTCTTCTTTTCTTGGACTCCTTGCCAGAGGAAGTTCCGTTGGATGTTTCTGATTGCTTTAATGATGTGTTTAGGGGCAGCAAGCGCCGTGAAGAGGTAGGTGGGAAGAGTTTGGAGGACCGAATTTAGCAGGACAAGTCTGGCTGCAAGGTTTAGAGGTATGAAAGTCCAGTTGGATAATCTGTTAGATATGGAGATGAGGAGACTGTCCCAAGAGATGGTTTTAGTGGGTGCTCCAGTGAGGGGGATACCCAGGTAATTGGATGGAAGGGAGATCCTGGGGATGCCCAGGATTCTGGAAATGTGCAACTGGACTGCCGAGGGGGTATTGAAAAATAAGAGCTTGGACTTTTCAAGATTCAGAGTCATGCCCGAGGCCTCAGTGAAATCTGAGAGGATAGAATTGAGTTTGAGGGCTTCCCGAGCAGTGGGGGAGTTCATTAGAAGGGTGTCGTCAACAAATTGGCTGTGTGAGGGAGCGGGATGTAAGTTATGCAGAGGTAGGCCCTGGAGGGTGCCTTCCAGGTCTGCTGATTTGATATAGCAGCCAAGGCCTTCCGCCAAAAGAACAAAGAGGAAAGGTGAAAGTGGATCACCTTGCCTGATGCCTCGAGAGGCTGAGAAGGGGCGGGAGGGGACTCCATTGACGAGGATAGAGAAGAACGCCGAGGAGGTAAGGTTCAAAATCCATTGGACCCAACCATGATCAAAACCAAAAGAATTCAGAATAGCACAGAGGTACTGCCAGTTGGCTCTATCAAAAGCCTTGGAGAGATCGAGTTTAATCAACATACCTGGTGTTTTTGTTGTCTTGAGAGAGCTGACTACCTCATTGGCTAAAATGACGCTGTCCATAATCTGTCGGCCTTCTACGTAACCAGATTGTTCTTTAGAGATGATGAGAGGCAGAATTGGCTTGAGTCGATTGAAAATAACCTTAGTGATGATCTTGTAGATGACATTGCAGAGGGCGATGGGTCTAAACTGTCTGGGGTTCGTGACTCTTTCCTCCTTTGGTATGAGGGCTAGGAAGGTGGCATTGAAGGCTTGGAGCACTTGTCTTGACGATCTGGACTCTTCTACCACTTCCCAAACGTCCTGGCCTATGATGTCCCAGCAGTGGTGGAAGAAATCTGTAGTAAAGCCATCAGGGCCTGGGGCTTTTCCTGGGGGCATGTCTTTTACAACTTTGTCCACTTCCTCCTTGGAGATCGGTCGATTGAGGGCTGCATTCTATTCTGGAGTGATTAGCTTTGGAATGTGGCTGGTGACTCGGGAGATTGTTGCCGCCCTGTTCTCGTTGTTTTCCTTGAGGAGGGTTTGATAGTATCCGTGAAGTTCTTCCTCTATGCGCTCATGGTCCCTGATTAATTGGCCTTGCTCGTCCACCAGATGTGTTATTCTGTTGATGTGTCTTCAATGTATCATGGTTCTGTGAAAGAATTTGGTGTTCTTTTCCCCTTCTTTGAGCCACTGGACTCTAGATTTCTGTCTCCAGAGTATCTCTTCTTGCCTCCTGCGTTGCTCAAGCTGCATCTGTAATTGCTCTTCTTCCTGCATGAGTGCAGTGGTGCGTGTTCCTGAGATGAAAATCTGTTGTATTTTAGCTAACCGGAGTTTTGTGTCTCTGATGGCTTGATGGATATTGCCGAAGGTGCTTTTGTTCCAATGTTTGAGCTTTTGCTTGAAATTTTTAAGCCTCTGTTGAAACCTGTACATCTTGGTACCCTCGTTTATTTCTGATTGATTCCACCAGAGTTGAGCGAGTTGATGGAAATCTGGGTGTCTTAGCCAGAATTTTTCAAATATAAAGGGTTTGAATTTTGGTGTCGCTTCTATGGCAATATGGAGGGCTAGAGGCCAATGATCCGAGCCTGTTCTCGGAAGAATTAGGCTTTCGATGCAGAGGTCTCTTTCAATCAAATGTTCTGATACAAAAAAGCGATCTAGTCTACAGGCTATGTGTTGGCTACCAGATCGGCGATTTGACCATGTGAAGGTCCCATTACTATTCTCTATGTCTACTAGTTTTAGCTGATCGGGGAGGGATTTGAACTTACCACTATCTTGCTCGAGACGTTTGTTGCCTCTTGATTTTTCCTCCAGCGTCATTATCATGTTGAAGTCGCCGCCTAGGATCCAGTTGGGCGTATTCACCAGAGCTTTGACTCGGACTAGTTTGTCCAAGAATTTCTGCTTTTCCTGTTGTCCTTGTGGACCATAGACGTTGGTGATGGTTCCCTCCTGACTTGATCCTATTATTTCAAAATGGGCTAACAGGGTGCCTGCTGTGGAAAAGGGCCCGCTGAGAGTTATGTGGTTGGGGTCCCATAAAATTGCAAGGCCGCCCGCTGCTCCCACAGAGTCCGTATAGAAAAACTGGCAGCCTTTCCAAATTTTTTGAATTATGTTCTCAGCTTCCAGACCGGCGCATTTGGTCTCCTGTAACATTAGAATTTCTGGAGTTTCCTCTTTGATGCAGTCTCTGAGGATCCTTTGCTTGGATCTTCCGTTAAGCCCTCTGATGTTCCAGGAGATGATCTTCATCATTAAGAGGAGGGGTGTGGGTGGAGGTAACCCTCCGAGAGCTTCTGTATCTGCCCTGAGTTGATCATTAGGTTACCGGCTTCTTTAATCATCTGATGGGCTAGCTTTCTGCCTCGTCTTTTGCCTCCCCTTAGGGTTTTTTTGGAGCTAGAGCTGGAATCTGTGGCTATGCCTAGGCGTGCTGTGGAACCCGTCGTTGAATCGATGAAGATCTTGTGAACCTTGCGCAGTTGTTCTTCTGGGAGACCCTGCAGATCCTTCTGGTCTAGGGCCTCCTCTAATTTCTCCAGATCTATACCGTCTAGGTCCTGGGCATTCATGTGAATGTCTCCATCTGCCTCCTCTGCGTCCGCTATGTTGGTATCTTTGGGTAGATCTGGAGGTGGGGTGATAATACTCGGGGTTTTGCCTGCTTGAGTTCCGGCAAGGGGATCTAGGAGTTCCTCTTCTTCCGGGAGCTGACTGAGAATATCATAGGAGTTCTTGGTTTGGATCTTGGGTTTGGGATCGGCTATCTGTCTTCGAGTGGGATTTTTCTTCCGTGTTTGAATCATAGTGAAGCCATATTTCTGCAGAGTTGGGGTGGGTTTGGCCGCTGGCTGGTTCAAAGGGAAGTCCCGAAACAGATGGCCATGTTCATGGCATTTTCTGCATCTGAAGGGGATGTGCTCATAATCAAGGGTTTGAACCCAGTCCTTGTCCTGGTATTCCAGTACTACTATTCCTGGTATGGCTTTGGCTATGTTCATGTAAACGCACATACGAGCATATGAAGTGTATTTTCTCTGCTTTGTGGCTTCAGAGGCTTTCACATATTGACCAATGGTGTTGCCTATTCCCATTAGGATTTCCTCCAGCCAGAACTCTTGCGGGAGGGAGTAGAGACGGATCCAGACCGGTGCCATTGTGAAGTCCTCCTTGTCTGGGCTAAAGCGCTCTGTCCAATACCTCAAAAAGAGCCCTGCTGAGTTGAAGAAGTAGGGGTCGTTTTCAAAAATGCGGTCCTTGTCCTCAAGATTGTAGAGTATAATAGTGAAAAAACCTTTTGAACTGAGTTGGACATCGTAGTCCCCTTTGGGGTTCCACCAGTGTTTGATCCATTTTTGCAGATCCCTTTCCGATGGCCAGAGTCCCAGAAATTTGCCAATGAGGGCATGTTCTTGCATGAACTACGTGTGCTCACCCACCCTAGTGGAGCTTATGTGATATCGGGGTGCCTTTTCCATCTGAGGAATGCATTTCCCCGGTTCCCAGCTGCGAGGTGGTTTAGGATTGGAAGTGGTGGCCTCCGTCTCCATATCCTGTTGCAGGCCTTGTTCATTGGCGAGCAACTGCTCTCTGATTTGCGGCGGCGGCTCAAACGCTGGTCGCCTTGCTCTGGTTCCAGATTTGTCATTGGCGGCTATATTACTGTATGAGGGGGGTTTCCCCCCCCCGTTGCGCTCATGGCCGTGGTTCAGCGCCGAGATGGTTGACGATGAGGCAGTGGAAATTCGTGGGTTGAGAAGTTGTTGCGGCTGCCAATCTGCAGGTCGCATGGACTACGTGCTAGGGTTTCCCTCCTTTTTAAATACAAATTTTGATGTGATTTATTGGTTCCCAAAATTTGAAGTTAAATATATGTGAACCATCCTTTATAGTAATAAGCATTAGCAATGCGAATTTTTAACTTGATTTATTTTTTGTTAATGAATATTTATAACTTATTTCTCATTTGTAATTTAGCATTTAGAAAGTTCTTAAATTCCCTTGTTTGAAGTAAAGGCATTGCAATAGTGTAAAAGAAATTATGATTAGAAGTGAAGCTTTTAAATTCTACATAAAAAATATAGGAAGATACAAGAGGAGGTTTGGCTTCTCAATTCTACAATCATTGCAATACAATATTAACATAATTACAATAACATAACATAGTATTGATCATCAATACTTGATTTTATATTCTTCTCATGTCTTTTCATTGAATTTTATGCACAAATATCATGTTGTTTCTCTTTGGTAGTTTTCTTGTTGCGTAATAGACTATATTTAAACATAGGAAAAATCATGAAATGATCATCAAGACAAGATGGTATGACACCCTTCCTCTACAATGAATTGTTAGAAGATTTAAGAAGAAAACAATCTCCTTATAAAGACACATTTTTTCATTGTTGCACAAGGCATATTGATTTGTCTATCCCTATAAAAATTTAAAAATCATGATGAGATTAGGGGAATTAAAGAAGGGCCATGTTAGAAAGTTATGGTTTTACATCCTTCCTTTCAACAAAATGTTCCATGACTTAAGAATGAAAGATGGTGCTTAGAAATGCATATTTTTCTATTGTTGCACAAGTGTCGCTAGGTATCTTGATATGCATATCTATATTAAAACTAATAGAGCAAGTTCAAATAAGGGGTATTAAAGGAGGGTCATGTTTTTATAAAATTTAATCAAGGGATATGAAGTCATTGAAATATCTTGCACATAAAGACAAGGTGTTTTGGATGACTAGATGATGATGGATTTGCTTGGTGTTCAATGAAATTAGAGAGGAAACTGGTGCACAACGTTATGGTGAAGAATTTCAATTGGTGCAACCTCTTGTTGGACAGACAAATGTTCTAGAAACTAATCATGGGCATGTCCACTCTCCTCCTATAATTGATCTGCAAGTTATTGAAGGGGAAAGAACTACTATGTTTGTAACTCCACAACGAAGAGGTCAAGAGTGCCAAAATATGATTCCATCACCCCTATCTAGATTGAGCAATGCGTGGTGAATAAATCCTAAATGCATTCAAGTGGATGAAAGTGGTCTAACATCACTTGAAGTTAAGTTACATAACTGAACTATTCGTTATCATTCATATAAAGTTATTAAAGAATATTTTGAACCAAAATCTAATGCAACTACATGTCAATTATTTTTGTCTTTGTTAAAATCTAGGAGTTTGATAGTTATTAGGAGAATTTTATGCATTCAAATAGTGAAAAATTTAAAAAAAATAATCATCATATTGTTAAAAACCTTGTGGATACTTTTCAAAAAATTGGTAAGAAAACTCATTCTAAAGACCGTAATTTAGACCAATGTGTCTTATCATAATCAATTGTTAACAAGATCATAGGAAAACATCATTTTCTCAACAAACCTCTAATCTTATGAAATGCAATATTTAAACCCTTTGAAAGTATTATAATAGACAATATAGTCTAGACACAGGTGTCTAAATAGATTTTTGGGCCTTCACTGGTAGGCTACCTCGTTCTGACACAAAGTTAATTAGAAAATTTAAGGGACTAATACATACCTTTTGGCATGAGAACACTAAGCCTTCTTCCAACCAAAAAGATATACTAAAATTGAGAAGGAGTTCTAGTGACCATGAACCCCACATTAAACACTTTCTTGACATGACACAGACAAAATTGTATGAGAAATTCAGATATATACATAGTTCACTTAACTAGGGCCAAAGATCTTTTGAGAAATACAAACCTTAATATGTTCAAATAAACATGTTATATAACACATGTTGTTGTTTATACCACAATGAGTATGAGTATGGTTATTATTATGGCACATATATCTATATTTTTCATGTATTGCATAACACCTTATATAAGAATGCTCAATTATATTTTCATTGAAATCTTCTAAATCTTTATTTATAGCATCTTGTGTACAAAGCCACATTGTATCAAAAATATTATCTAGAGGATTGTATATTGTTCAATAGAAAAACGTCCATCTACTTAGCAACTAAACATAATGGGAGGGTGTTATTAAATTTGGGAATTTAAAAAATCATTTAAGAACTCTAAACATGATGAGGTGAGGTATTCTATTTATTTGTTAAATGTTATTATGTGCAAAGATTAAAGAACTTTATGTGAGAACTCTAAACACAAGTGAGTATTCATGGAAACATGGTATATTTCTTTCAAAATAATATCATAATTTTTTTAAGTGACTAGGAATATTCATGAAGCATGGTAATTTTCTTAACAATAGTCTCTCACAAATCTTAAGTTAAGGGGTATTCATTTAAAAGTGATACCGATATGGTAAAAAAAATTCAAAATACTCTCACAACAAATTTTTAAGTTAAGGGGTTTTCATTTAAGTAACAATGTTCAAAATACTTTCAGAACAAATTTTTTAAGTTAAGAGGTTTTCGGAACAAATTTTTTAAGTTAAGGGGTTTTCATTTAAGTAACAATGAGATAACATGTTTCTTTGTATTTGTTGAATTTTTTTTAAGTTACTAGGAATATTCATGAAGCATGGTAATTTTCTTAACAATAGTCTCTCACAAATCTTAAGTTAAGGGGTATTCATTTAAAAGTGATACCGATATGGTAAAAAAATTTCAAAATACTCTCACAACAAATTTTTAAGTTAAGGGGTTTTCATTTAAGTAACAATGTTCAATATACTTTCAGAACAAATTTTTTAAGTTAAGAGGTTTTCGGAACAAATTTTTTAAGTTAAGGGGTTTTCATTTAAGTAACAATGAGATAACATGTTTCTTTGTATTTGTTTAAATATAAATTATTTTTTACCATTTTAATTTTTCGTTACTAATGTAAAATTCTTCCCATTATTTTAAATAAATACATTTTAAATTTTAAATATTATTTCTATTCTTTTCATTATTTTAAATAAATATATTTTAAATTTCAAATATTATTAAATTATTTTATGAAGAAACTTTTAATAAATTAAATTTTAGATATATATTTTAAATTTCAAATATTATTAAATTATTTTATGAAGAAACTTTTAATAAATTAAATTTTAGATTAAATTTTGAATTTAATTTTAATTAAAAAAATATATATTTTAATTTTTCAAATATTATTAAACCAAGAAACAACTATTTTTTTTTATATATACTATAAAAAAAAAATTATATTTTTAAATTTAATTTTTAATTTTAAAAATATATATATTTTAATTTTTTTTGGTTAAAATTTTAAATTATGTTTTTGAAATCTAATTAATATCCAACATTTTAATTTGCAATTGATATGAATTCAAAAAAAAAAATCATTATTCTAAATAAACACACTTTAAATTTTAAATATCCTTAAATTATTTTATAAATAGATTTTAATTTATAATATTTTTTTAATAAATTAAATATTTATGTTGATTAATACATCTTGAGTGAACTTAATGATTAAGAACATATGTTTCCCTCCCAAAATTAAAGCTTCAATCCAAAAATTACATGATATATTTTTTGTAACTTTTACTACCAAATTATAGGTTTATAGGATTGAGGGAGTACTTTTCTTCTCCCCTTCAAAATTTTAAACTATCAATCTTAATTCAAGTACTTTTCTTCAACACAACATTATAAAACTTAATTAAAAAATAAAAAGCAAAATTGTGTTACACAGCCTTCTTCATATCAACATATCCATCATCACAAATTATACAATGTGGCTCAATTGGTTGAGGTGCCTTGTGAAAGCTTCGGCAGTTTTTCATGCACATAAATTCGGGAATCTAGCCGCCACCACCATATCAAGAGGGGACTTTTTACTCCCACCATGATATGTCACGACTTTGTTCTCACACAAATGATGGGAATATGTCTTTACTAGTCAACATCCCTCTTTTGTTATCCATTTGCACATAGAAAAGAGCGCTCTCTCCACTTGAAGCCACCCCATTAACATTGGAATAAAACCCTCTTCGCCATTTCCAAACCAAATAGAATTTATGAACCAAATTGCGTTGAAGATATCAAGTTCGATGAATAAAAAGATCTTATAAGGAAATGACTTGGGTATTCAATCTCCTCCATATATAAGGAAAGGAATGCATAAAGTGCAAATTCTTTTTAGCAAAGAGTTTTCATGAGAGTCCATATATTATGTGTCTATTTCTCTTTACAAATCAGGCAAGTTAATTTGGTAATCATTATTTTTTTTTAAAGAACTCACAACTTTTGTTTTAGGGTAGGAAAGATGATTAAACTTAGAATTAGTAATTTTATAACATGGTTTTCTTTGTCTCAAATATTTTCATTACTTTATATTTACATATAATAACTTATTTATCTAAAATATAAATGTCAAATATTTTTTCAAAATATTCATCATACAATTTTTATTTAATTTTAATTGAAACTTAAAATTAATTTATTGTATTTCATTTTTTTTATTATATTAATATAATAAAAATAAAAATAAAATAAATTATAAAGTTCATTTCTACAAACATGTTTACACAAAATTAACTTTAATAATACACACATACCAATTTTAAAATACATTTGTTTCTTCCTAATACACAAGTTCAAATGTTGGGTATGTATACTTTCCTAGACTTTAGAGGTCTCATATACCACCCTTTTAGTGTGTGACGCTGAAATTTTATTATTATTAATTTTAAAACCATACAAATATTCATAAATTTATAATTAATTTAAAAGTAACATTATATAAATAAGATTTTATAAAATAAGTTATACATATAAAATTAATTTTATAAAAGAAGAATTTAGAATTGAGTGTAACACACAAAAATAAAAATAATAATAAAAATATTATAATGGATTTGTTAAAGTGTTTTATTAAATAAAATAATGATGATTAACGTCCACTCACATCTCACAATTAATCTATCGAACCTTAAGAGGGTAAGGATTACTTATGCATTTTAGAATTTTGTTTTTGTGCTCAAAAACATTAAGAGAAGCTTTCCAAGATCACCATGTTTTTGAGTTAAAATGTTAGGAAGGTTGGTAGTGTGACAAATTATTTGAAAAATGAGTATACTCATAGACCTGGACAATCTAAGAGAAAGTGCTTTTCATCTTCAATCCCTCTTAATGTCACAAAGGTGACACACCTTTCATCCCATGGCATTTTAGAACTCCACCAATGCCCACTTTCACTCATGGAGCTCATGAGAATTTGTTCTTATCTTAGCAATGCTTATTTTTTCTTACACTTGTCAAAAACAGCATATAGATCATTTTGATCTTCTAGATTATGGTTGATTACATCCTATAATACCTTAATTTTATTTTTTCCTCTCAACTCTTATCACACCACATTTTCTCCTTAAATTTTGATTTGATGATATTTTTAATAGTATATTTATTCCAAGAAAATGGTGTCTTCATGATTCCCCCAATAGTTTATATCCAAGGTCGAAAGCATCTTTATTCCATCCGAGTCGATGGTGCATATGAGACTCCGATTTTGAAGCAATTTTAGAAGCACTCTTGTCTTCCATGTTGTTTAACTTGTTCTTATACATTAGGTATCTAGTCATAGCCATGCTCTCAATGGGGGAGAGGCTTGTTTCTAAGAGGAGGATGGGATAGGGCATATTTCCTTTAATTTTGAGATTATAGGTTATAAAGTTCTTTTGTATTTTCTCTATCTTTCTCCAGGATTCACAAGAGATACGACAACCCTAGACTTCACATCCATAAAGAATAACGGGTGCAACAAGAGTCTCAAAGAGGAGTTTCTTATTATCCCAACTCCAAAGATCAACTGATTTACAATTTTTTTCAAGCCCATAATAAGCTTTCCATCTCCCAATAATCATTTTCTCAATGCTATAATTCCAGTTGAGCTTGTGGTGAATATCAATTCCAAAATATTTGTATGAAGTCACTCCCTCGAAGTTGTTGTTGTCATATATGAAGGTATCATAAGTGATCTTATTGGATTTAATAATCATGACCTTAGTCTTATCAATATTAACAGTCATACCCATATTGGAGAAAAAATACTTGAGGATTCTTAG